>CM065053.1:71885316-72080316 GCA_032883995.1 Coronaproctus castanopsis
ACGCAAAGTAGTCCCATGGTGGTCCTCAGAATGTGCAAACGCTATCCGAAACAGGAGAAGAGCGCTGCGAATCGTCAAAAGAACTCATTCACAAGAAGATTTACTAAGTTATAAACGACTGAGGACCAAAGCAAGGAGAACATTAAAACAAGCCAAAAGAGCTTCTTGGAATGCCTACGTCTCTACAATCTCACCATTTACGCCATCAAGCCAAATATGGAGGAAAATAAAATCCATCGAGGGATCGCCAACACTCGCAACACCGTCGGCTCTTATGATAAACAAAACTATAGAAACTGACCCAATTAAAATTAAAATTCTTACAAAATTTGCAAATTTCTTTGCATCCGCCTCCAGCGATAAAAACTTACACCCTCAGTGCACAAAAAATCGGGACCAAATTCAACTAAGAAATTTCTATTCAAATAACCGAAAACCATATAATGCGACATTCTCTATGGATGAATTAAAAAAAGCTATAAATCATTCGAGACCATCCGCTCCTGGTCACGATGGAATACATATCTCAATGCTTCAAAACCTGCCGGAACACGTTCAAAACCTACTGCTCGATATTGTAAACAAACTGTGGATTTCTTCACAACTTCCTGCAAGCTGGAAATTAGCAGAAACTATTCCAATCAAAAAAACGAACAAAGACCCACACCAAATAGAGAGCTATCGACCAATATCATTAACGTCCGTTTTTGGAAAGGTATTTGAGCGAATGGTCAACAACAGACTAATGTGGGAGCTAGAATCACAAAACTTATTAACTAAATATCAATGTGGATTTCGCAAAAATCGAACAACGATAGACGAAGCTCTGTATTTACAGGATTCAATAATACGAGCATTTAATAACAAGCACCACCTATTAGCGGTCTTTTTCGATCTCTCCAAAGCATTCGACACGACAACGAAGCAAAAATACTGACTACCATGTACAACTGGAGCTTCAAGGGTCAACTTCCACTTTTCGTCGCAAATTTCTTAGCAGATCGTCTCTTTAAAGTGAAGATTAAAAATAGAGTGTCGAAAGCTAAACAACTGCAAAATGGAGTTCCGCAAGGCTCAGTTCTTAGTCCGACTTTATTCAATATAGCCATCAACGATATCATCGAAGACATTAAACTCCCAATTAAAACGGGACTTTTTGCCGATAACTTAGTAGTCTTCCTAACATGTGCAAACATAGAACACGATCTCCCTCTTTTCCATAGCATCCAAGAGAGACATCTCAAAACTAGATACTATCCACAATTCCTCGCTTCGATTAATTACAAGCGCACTCAGAACATCCCCAATATCAAGCTTCTACTGCGAAGTCTCAGAATGGCCTCCATCGCTTCGACGGGATCACCTTACGGTAAATCTTCTGTTACGCACGATTGCAAATCCAGAGCTCCCAGCAACTAACAGTATAAAACGATCTCTCCAGAGTACATCTGAAATCAGATTATTAGGTTCGAGAGTAAAAAGAATTATATCCGATACTACGAAATCAATTCATGCCGATCTATCAGAAGCTGATGAGCTATACAACATAGAAAGCAACCCTACAAAAATCCTTCCCCCATGGACTTCGAAAGACGCCGCATTCGATTTTACACTGCCCCCCAAAAAAAGCACTCTCACTTTGCCATCGTCCACAATTTATTATCTCCCCAAAAGAAAAAGATATACTACTCCGACGGTAAAAGTTCCGCAGAATCCGATGGTTGCGCAGTGGTCTTTAATCGAAATGTGATCTTTTCAACTTCACTTCGTTATTCTCCGCTCTGTCCGCAGAACTATACGGAATCCTACTAGCGTTGGAACACGCGGTAAAATCCTATCATCACATTATAACGATAGCTACGGACTCCATGGCAGCTTTACATCACATTCAACGGAAATCAAATCATCCGATCGCAAACTCCATAAATACAATCGTACAGAACTGTCAAATGGCGATAACCTTCGTATGGATTCCGGGCCACGCAAACATACCAGGAAATCATATGGCCGATCTAGCAGCAAAGGAAGCTTCCAAAATGCGCCCAGCACTGCGTACTAAGATTCCACTCAGTGATATCAAGGAAGAAACCAAGGGCCTATTTTATAGGTTGTGGCAAAAAAGATGGACGGAACAACACAGTACATCACACCTGCACACAATAAAACCGCCAGTTCGCGAATGGAAGTTTCAACCTGAAGACCGAAGGGATCAGGTGGTGCTGTGTCGACTCCGGATCGGTCATACGCAACTTGCACATGGACACATATTCCAAAAATTAGTCCCCTCAACCTGTGATAGATGCGACGTTCCGATTACAATTCACCACCTCCTAACAGAATGTCCAAAAATCCCAAAACCTTCTTCCTTAAACATTTCATCAATTCTGGCCCAAGATTCCCAATCCGTTTCATCCTTTCTTGTTAAGCTTAGGTCGGTAAACCTGTTTAACAAAATTTAAATTTGCTGGCCGCGCTCCTAGCCTCGCTGCTGTACATAGCGCGGAAAATAAAAAAAAAATCTCCTTGCTAAGAATTTATCGTTGTTTGATCTAATCAATAACCGATTATGAAGCCGCAATATATTCTTTGGCTCAAATGTTTTCCGGCTGTAACATTATCCTCCCCATTTTGTACGTCTAATCTTCTAATGATATTTACGCGTGTTCTAATTTTCTGACTTAGGTTAGTAAGATGTGTTTTGTACTGAGCGAAGGATGTAACGTTATTCCTAGATATTTTGGATTCTTCGTGTTATTAAGTTCCATTCACTATCAGGTTTGTTTGTGTATTTACTAGCCTATTTTTAAAGTGTAATAAGGCAACTTCAGTTTCGTTAGGATTTGCTCGTAAATTACATTTTTCCATATATGCACTTATTCCGTTTAATTGCGTTTGCAACTTCTTCTGACGTTCGTCAGTGTTGTTATCTTGCACTGCAACTGCAATATCATCAGCGTATTGAAATACGGTGCTATTCAATATGTTTGGAAAATCTTGAAGGTATACATTAAAAAGCAATAGGGCCAAAATGTAACCACCTTGAGATATTAAGAATAATCGATTTTTTTGGCGAACAACATACACCAACAAACCTTCGGATTTAAGTTATCCGTTCTCATCAGCTTTTCGTTTGTATAATTCTCTTTTAAACACACTCGGATCGTATATATTCTGATAACAGATATTTCTTTAATATCTCGAACATATTTTACACTGCAAGGAATGAGTTTTGCTTTTATTTAAAATATTGAGGAGTTCTGTATTACGTAATTTTTTTTTAATTTAATTTAATTTTAAATATTCGTCAAATGTACAATGAGCACGTGTTGTCGCTGCTCCTATACAGTAAATTTTTTATCGTTCGAGATTTGTACTGTGTAGCTTGGCGTGTGTGTGCCCCTTTGTTGATGCATACACCCGGTATGTAAGTAAAAGTTTATATAATATTTATATGTGTGCCTATATTTGGAGTTGAATTATGTGAATGGGTCGTACATAATATCTGTTTTTTAATGCATGTGTTGCATGTGAATACGTGTAGTTTTATGTGTTATTTTTTCCGTTGTTTGTAATTATCAAATTATCCATTGTATTATTTAATAATTACAATTCCACACTATAATTAACTTATTGGCTGTTGTGTAGGCTCCATTACAATTAATAAATATATATATATATATTAAAAAATAATGGTGATTATAGTTAATTATTAGGGAGAGTTCCTCGGTCGATAGACAACATGTCCAGTGATGTCACTTTATCACATCTTCATCTATATTATATATATATATATATATATATATATATATACATATATACATATATATATATATATATATATATATATATACATATATATATATATATATATATATATATATATATATATATAAATGAAAATATCCGTACATGATAATAAGTTATATAACGAATAGCAGATATAAAACTAAATTTATTTAAAATAAAGTTTTAAAATATATTTCAGTTGAAGAGTAATTAACGGATTATCTAGAATTGTATGAACTTTGTGAATCAAATCACATAATCGCACAGATTTTAGAACTCGATCAATAAGTTGAATTTAATTTAATACAACACGAGTATATATATATAATCAGTGTGTTTCACAAAATCGATCATTTATTCTAGTAAAAATATAACTAAGAATCGTTTTATTTAAAATCCGACTAATTTTCAATCGGTTCCAGCGAAACATACTAATAAGATATATTTCAGTCGAAATGCGATTGCTTCGTTTCAGTCGAATCTAAATAACCGAATAATCTACTAACCGATATCAGTCGAAATGCAACTAAATTCAATCGGATTTACATCATCCGATTCAAAAGTAGCCGGTTTTTTATTCTATAGAACATTACACACTTCTTAAATGCACGAATTAAATAAAATAGATTAACTTATACGAACAAAATAACCTCTTTACGATATTTATAAATATATTTGTAAACATCGTATATAAAGAAAGAAGAATATTTAATTAATTACCTAAATTAATAAACAAATTTAAAAATATATATTTCCGCAAAACGACCGATTTATTCGTTTATTTAAAAAAAAAAAAAGAATTAGTCCATGATTAAAAGAAAAAAAATGGATTAGAATCAAAAGTCAGCCCATCACTAGCATATATATATATATATATATATGTGTGTTCGTATATGTGTGTAACTTGGGAGACATTATTCCAGTAACTACTTTCGCTAACAGACTTCTAGCGAATGATTTTATTTTCAGTATGACAATTTTAAAAGCGATTTATGTCCTTACGAACGAGTATTTGCAGAATTGTTATCCAAATCACGTCGGATAAGACGCCTTAAATACGGACAAAATATTAAGCAAACTACGTATACGGGTTTCCTTTGCAAAATCAAATATGTGCTTATAGAGCTAACAACGAATCAAAAATGTCAATAAGAATCGCATAAATACATACATACTACATATTTTATATATATATATATATATATATATATATATGTATTGCGGAGTAACACATTAGAAACGTCCACGTTTAGGGACTTAAAATAAAACGACTATTGAAAAAAAAACTGATTCCGTGATGCGCAGGAAATTTCAAAGTTAGCTCGAGAACAAAACTTGTAACATGATGGTTCGTTAGGTGTGTCTCTATAATCGGTTAAGCAAATATGGGAGAAACCATCCGTCAGCCATAAGCATTCTTGTTCCATTTACTCTGGCGGCGTGCTTACGCACACATTAAAATATTTTTTCTTTTGTATGTTAGTAAATCTCAGTATACACATACACACACACATATTCGAATGTACGTGTATATAATATCGATAAACGGATCGATGGTGCTGATTATATGTCCGTAATTTAATCGTACAAGAAGCATGTTCATAAAACAAACCGTTTGAAAATATTAAATTTTTATATACATATATTATAAATTTAGAATTGAAACACTATATTTCAACTAAATGTCCCTTATTTTGAAATAAATTTTTTTTCTCAGTATCAACAGTCCGTTTACTGTATAGTGGATACTAAGTTTTATATGACAGTTTTTATTTTATCCTATTTTGGGGTATGTTACTATTAATTATAACCCTTCGCATCATGCCCACACAGAGACCGTACAACGACAAAAATGTTGTTAGCGCTCTAGTCGATTAAAAGTGTTCTAATTAAGATATTTATAAAGTTTCTTTTTGAAATCGAATCAATACGTAAGAAGATAATTATAATGTATCCGAAAATATCGTCATCATTATTAATTAGTAATTTACACTAAACCACTTCTTACTAGGTCGATCCTCTCTTGCAGCTTCAAACTTTTTTTATTTATGTCATTCGTTCCAGTTTTCTGCGACCTCTTACTGGGTTTTCCTTTGAACAGCTACCATCAGCGATCCATTTTCGCGAATTTTATGCACCAGATATTTACGTTTTTGGTTATCTATGTCTTCTATCGGTTGTGTTTTTGATTTATTCAATCTTTCAATACCAACGCGTTTTACTAACGTGGTCCCTCCACAGTATATTCAAAAGTCTGCTATAGCACCACATCTCCAAACTTTGTATTCTTTTACCTTCTGCGCTTATTGTCCACCACGTTTCGGAGCAATATTTCAATGGGAATGTGTGATTACAATTATAAGAAAATTAAAAAACGCGTAGCAACCGATTTAACAACAAATAACTTGCAACTCAGTAACTACACTTGCAATTTCAATTTCGACAGTACTAATAGACGCAGCATGAAATTATAGTATGATAGAGTATACAATTAACGACGTTCGGTATACATATATATATGTTATAGGGTGTAAAATGTTCAAATTAGAAAATGGTATATCCAAAAGCATACATTGGGCATGAAAAGGTTAAACAAATATTCTGAATGTGGACAGCCATTAACCTTCAAGACAAATTAATTATATCGAATGTAATCATTAGCTGACTTAAAGAAAGTAAATTATTATCGTAATGATATTTACTTATAAAAATATTTCAACATAAATTATTTGCGTACTCTTCAAGACTCACATATAACCGTTAGTTTTCAGTATTTCTTTTAGATGTCGCTGTTAATATACAAATTTAAAATCAAATTCGTTAAATTATTATTCCGAACGTCGATTAAATTTTAAATTTTAAAAAACTAAAAACACATATACAGAAATTGATAGATGGAAACTATTCTAACTCTCTCCTAATTTTCACGGATAGCCCCGAAATGCGCTGTTTTTAACTACACTTGCAATTTCAATTTCGACAGTACTAATAGACGCAGCATGAAATTATAATATGATAGAGTATACAATTAACGACGTTGGGTATATATATATATATATGTTATAGGGTGTAAAATGTTCAAATTAGAAAATGGTATATCCAAAAGCATACATTGGGCATGAAAAGGTTAAACAAATATTCTGAATGTGGACAGCCATTAACCTTCATGACAAATTAATTATATCGAATGTAATCATTAGCTGACTTAAAGAAAGTAAATTATTATCGTAATGATATTTACTTATAAAAATATTTCAACATAAATTATTTGCGTACTCTTCAAGACTCACATATAACCGTTAGTTTTCAGTATTTCTTTTAGATGTCGCTGTTAATATACAAATTTAAAATCAAATTCGTTAAATTATTATTCCGAACGTCGATTAAATTTTAAATTTTAAAAAACTAAAAACACATATACAGAAATTGATAGATGGAAACTATTCTAACTCTCTCCTAATTTTCACGGATAGCCCCGAAATGCGCTGAGTCGGAGCTGTATTCGTCATTTTTACCCTCAATATCACCAAAAAAATTTACACCCAATACAATATGTTCCATTTTTATTACAGAACTTACTACTATTTTGCAACCTGTTCGATACATTTCTAACCATCGCCCTTCTATGAATATTCTAATCCTCTCTAATTCTAAGAGTTGTTTACTGACATTACAACACTCCCAGTTACATTCTTGTTTACCATCATTTATTTATAAAATTTCTAACTATCTGTGTCAATTAAGCTATTTCTTAAGATCCTATCTATAGCAACAATCTGACCGATCATCTGGTCACCTCAACGGTTACATTAGAAATATTGTTGTTTTACCCTCCTCCTATTGATCTCCTAGCGTACTTTAAATTTGTGGATAAGGAATACTAGAAAAATCATGGTTCTGCAATATTATAGTTGAAACGATCAAATTGCCGGGTTTTATTACTACCATTTGTCGACTGAAACTTAGCACTAATCGCCTGCTTCTCTACATAAATTGAAACTTGTTAATTTTTGTAATTGCTCATATCCCATAGATACTCATTTAGTGGCCAATGCGAACCGCATTATCCTCGAATAATGTTCCCATTATAGTAACTTTCATGTTGTTTTTTATTAAACGCTTCTTAATCTTAATGTTCCCTTTCCTTCAAATATTGCATTTCTCTAAGCTGTTCAAAATGCCCACGTACGCAGGTCCCTATGTTCCTATATTTGTGGGATCATTATTTAATTTTACTCATCACTACATTTCTTTTCAGTTTGCCTACATTATAAATGGTGTAGGTATATATTGATGTTTCTTATTCTTCATCGAATTTGGCCGACTACGGATCACGGAAACATCCCACACATAACTTAAAATTATATTACCTCATTTTCTTCATTGCCAAATGTTTTTTCATTCTTTCGGAATGTTTTTATCATCTTTCAACCGTCCATATTTTTTCAGTCTCCTTCGTTACATTTATCACAACACTTCAAATGAACTGATCGTTTGCTTAAATTTATTCCTGTCCTTTATTTCCAGCTCAGAGGTTTTCATGTACTCCATATCTTTCTTCACTTGTATAATCCACAGAACCCGAATTTTTGGGTTCCCGTCGAAGAAATCAAAAATTGTTTTCGTAAGGCGACGCTTATCTATTCGTTTGAAGTGATAATAAAATGCGACTCGTCTTTTCATCATAGTATCACTGATTGTTTCAATTATTTTGTATATATTTATATTAATCCTCAACTGTCATTTATCACCGTCTTTTCTTGATCCTAATATCTTTCGCATTATTCTTCTTTTATTTTTAACCAAATGTGATCCATTCATTTACAGGAATTCATTGTGAGACACTTTGCTGCGTATAAACTGTATGTTTTGATAACCGTGTTGTAATGTTCAATTTTTGGAAATTGATTTCTTGCTATAAATAGTTTTAATTAATTAAAAGGGTCGTTCCATTTTTTGTGACCGTGATCGACACTTTATTCACAGATGTAAATTGAGTTAATTCTTTCAGATATTTAAATTTTTCAACTATTTATATTTTACCAGCATGCACACTTATGACATTTGAGGCATTTTTATAATTTGTCATAAATTATATATTTTTTTAAAATAAATTTTCAACCCCACTTTTCTAGCCATATCGTTTAGTATTTCTAGTTGCCATTGTACGTCTTCTATACTTTCTGCCAGTAATACTAAATCATCTGCAAAAGCGAGGCTTTTTTTCTTTTCAACCAAAAGCTAGCTTTTTGATTTTTCCTTCTTCTGTGCATTTTGTACATTCTCGTATTACTCTTTCGAAAATAAAATTGAATAGAAGAGGCAATAATTGATGTTTATTAAAACAAAAATATTTTAATACAATGAAAAATAGTTACGGATGTATTTATATTAAATATTGATACACATTTAATAATAAAAAGAAAAAATCTTCATCCCACACGTTCTTCATGAAATTAAGACGTTGCTTTTACACCAATGATTCAGAATATTTTATAGGTCAGTTGATATTTGTTTTTTTATATCTAAGAACAATATTTTAATCTAAATTTTCTCTTAACCAAATCATATAAAAACCTATATACTTTTTTTTTCTTTTAAATAATCACGGAAAAGAAGAACCGAACATGGATCTGACTGATAACTTTATCTGATATTGCAACAACAATAGATTTAATTTTGATATTTTCTGTGACACGTTGAAAGAGCGTAATGTAATCCAATAACCAATCAATTATTTTGGTATTACACTTTTTTACGTTATAGTTAATTTCATTTTTCCTAATACACTTTTTATTTATCTTTATTTTATGTAATCCTAAGTTACGTGTTCATTAACTTTTATTTAATCTGTAATCTGACTAAAATATTATGCATTAGCGTTTATGCATACCAAATCATTTTTGTCATATATATTTATAAACCGTTCAGAATATTAGAATAATTATGTAATCTCTGATATTTATGTGCTTGTACGCAGTATACATCAAACAAAAATATTTCGTAAAGAACATTTTCAAACACTAAACCAACAGAAATATCGTTAAAAAACATTCACGAATTTAATGGATAAAATTATTTAAACAATTATAAAACGTTGAGTCATCTTAAAAATAATTCGTTCTTTCAAACATTTTTAATAATAATTAAATATTATAGAGCTTACAAATAATAATAATTGAAAAATGAGCTTAAATATAAAGTGAAATTATTATTAAATTAAAAAATTAGGAAGTAAGCTTCCATTCTGCTTATTGATCTCTGTTTGCTTGTTCCCGCGAAAGGTGTTTTTATTATTCACATGTTTTGTTTTGATTTGAAGAGAAGTAATACATATTACATTATGAACATAATAAAGATACTAGTATATTACTGATTTTAGTGTACCTTTTTTTTTATTCGATGGAAAATACTGCGTCAATTTCTAAGGTAAATATTTTATTTCATATATCTGATAGATTTAATATTACAACGCTTATCGATCTCATAAAATATTGAGCAGTTGCTTTAATTTCAGGAATCCTATTTAAATCTATTATATCTTAATGCGAATGAAATGCTTTTTATGTTCTCCAATTTATGAAGCCCTTTACATTAAAATGAAAATAGAATGTATTTGTTTATATTTATTAATTGCTTATTTTGTTAGAATATAGTTTCGTTTACAAATTTTGATTATTTCATTTAATTTTTCGTATATTTATAAACATATAATCGTTTACTTTTTAAATAAAAATTATTTCTAGGGTTGTTTCGTTTCTATTCCTACAAATCGCGCAAAACAAAAAAAGAAAAATGATTTTACGGTAATATTTTCTCAGCCATGGTATAAATCGTACAGGGATATTTGGACATCGTTGAATAATAAAATTAAAGTAATTTTTCAATTTTTATGTTTATAATAATACGCTATTCGCCGAAAGTATTTTATGATAAATTATGAACCAGTAATATATAATTACAGTTGAAACGCGACGCACATTTATATCTAACTTTAACGTAGTTCAGATAATAATTTTTAAAACAAAATTCAAGTATGTATTTTCTTCTTGTCTTTTAGGAACTAAATCTTGAAATTTCAGCTAATCTGATAAACGATATTGTAAATTATGTTTCCGATTCTAATTTTGAAGCCAGTCATATTCAGACTGCAATTTTATTTACCGGTTAGTGTAAAAAGTATAATCTATAATTCGTCATTATATCGTGCAATTATTGTTTAGTTGTGAAATATTAATTTTAATCGTATATTAGTGAATAAATGGAATAAAAATAAAATTAAATATATTTATATTTACTATCCTCTATAAAGTAAATTTAATGATGTTTCCGTATCATTTTTTTCAGGAATCAATTTGCCGGATCATGACGCATTATATGAATCTTTATGTTCAAATTTAGAAATTAGATTGAATTGTCGCGTTGCGATGTTATCTTCACATTCGCAAACTGTAAAATCGGTTATTGAAAATATGGTTTCAGATTTTTTGAGAACTGATAAGGTACGTAGTTGTGTGATAAGCTATATTTTTATATTTTAAATTGAATAGACTAATTCGATGAATTCACACAAAATTGTAAAAAAAAATAAGTGGTGGAAATATGTTTAATTAAACGTGAAAAATATTTTTACACGAATAAATGTAACGAAGTTGAAAGTATTTACATTCTCGTGTATCTCGGTACTATTGCGCGTTTTTTAATATCTTAAGAATAAAACGATCTTTAGTTGTACGAATGGAATTCTATAGATCACAGGACGTTTTCTTTGCTCTGTATTTGATGAAAGCGATTGCATCAGATTCGGATATAATGGAATAGTGGTTGCCTCTTTAACTTTTTTGTCTGTCAGTTCGTTGGGTGAAGAACCTGTATGACTTTTTTTTTTCCATAAATCAAATGTATTTCAGCAAGGTACTATAAGTATATTAATAACAATTAATTAAAATAAAACCACCGATGCGCAATATTGCGCCGAATGGCGAGCACGTTATTATTATAAATCATGTTACAGTACTATCACATACTTATGCAAACACACAAATAATCGGATATAGTACACGAAGTTTTATAACACTCCAACATGTCAGGAACACTAATCCTCAGAAATAAGCCGAATTATATAATTTACGTGTGTACTATACTTAATTCGTACAATATTACAACAACATTATTATATGTAAATTACGTTTCTGTAATCATTACTCTATAAACATATATACACACATACAAATAAACATACGTAATACATACATGCATGTATATCCATATATACAGATGTACAGTACCCACTACAACCACGTATATATTTAGGTGAAGTAAGTGTATAATTAATTATCAAATGAAAGTTTTGATAAGCAACACATTTCCATATATATATATATATGGAGTGTGTGTGAGAGAGCTCCAAAAAGCACTATAGGTGTATAAAAATAAAATGTAAATATTTCATGCAATGAATTTCTACAAAAAACTTAGTTGACAATTCACAAGTCTAACCAAATAGGGTTTTATTTATAATTTGATTATATATTACAGGTGAAACCGGCAAGTATTCACACATCTACAAAATATTGTGTATTCTCCTAAAGCATTGTACCATTTTGCTTGCTTGGGGATCACAAATAAAATTATATTAAAAGTAGGACACGGTATAAGAGATTTAATATTTCTGTAGCAACAGGCTGTGATTTTGTAACTTGGTGGGATTACAACTGAAACACACGGTGAAGAAAGAGAATCGAAACTTATTAGAAGATTTTTGTGATTTTCAGTGAGTGCAATGCATATATTGTGTATAGTTCAGCAGTAGACTGTAAAGTAGGAGATCGTGCTTTGAAAAACTACAGCACAACCACAAAATTTGTTAAATTTGGATGAGTCGTTGTGTAGTTTTTTATACATTACTAAAGATGTTTTTGTTTTTCATATTTAAATCTCATTTTATACATCGCATTAATTTAAAACTTTGTCGATACTTATTAAAAACTTTCCGACGCTGTTACTATGTATTTTTTATTTTATTTTTTTTTTTTTAATTACAGGTTGTATTAGATTCGGAAGAACAACCTATTTCAAAAATTAAAAGATCCGATTGTACAATGCCGTATCTTCTAAAATGGTACACGCAATTAAAATCGTCTATATCGCGTAAATACGAAATAAAATTACAAAATGGAAGCGTGAAATCAGTATACAAACCTCCGTTAATAATTATTATGCGCGATATCGAATCTTACGACAGTCAGGTTCTACAAAGATTTCTATCGATATTAAGGTTTGTAATTTAATACGTTTCTTCTTACAGCACACGTCATCATTTATAAATGAAACGACATAAGTGTATTTAGTTTTTATACTTATTTAATATAGACGATCGAATACCGTTTTTTATTATAACGAATTTTTCGTGTATATATATATATATGAAATGTTAATGAAAATTCATATTACAAATTATCTAATGTCAATCTAGAACAATTAGATTAGCAAACGCGATTACTCTCAATTCGAAATTAGGGCTATTCGTTTATCTTCCTTTTCTTCTTCGTCGTTATCCTCGATGACTCAATCCGAGCAAGCTTAATGAAGCTATCTGCTAGATCAGGGGTCGGCAAGCCCGCCAAAGCACAATTATAATTTTGGGCAAAATCAACAAACTTAGCGCGTGAGCGTGACGAAATGTGGCCGGTGACAAAAATGTACTCTACAGAAGCATAGTGGGAAACCTAGTTTACTACGAAAGTTTAATCCCCATTCCCCAGCGAATACGACGGCTCGTTTAGCAAGTGTAGCATTCTTTTATTTCGCCAGCTTGCTACTACTAACATTAATTTTTATTCGATTACAACCACTACAAAGATACGGCGCGTTCTTCGAGGCTTCAATCGAACTCTCTACTAACATCGATTTTACATAGTATATTTCCGGTTGACGTCTTTACTTGAGTGAACAATCCAGCGCGTATGGCATCTAGTCGCTATTTAATTCCAACATTGGGACAGTTTATCGACGAAGTATTTTCCTGTTGTTTTCAACTTACAACGTTTTAAAAATTAGGACGTAAAAACATTATTTATAAATCAGTGTTCCTATTTCAATTATTTAAAAATAGTAATTTGTTTTATAATAATATTCGATCATTTTGAAATCGGTTTGCTCAAACCTGCAACAGAGCCACAAGCCGCCCCTGATAATAGGTAATGAGAAATACATGTTGTTTTTAATTTATTGGTAAAATAATTCACTAAACGTGAAACGGGTGTTTTACTGCTATATATTTATTTTAACAAATATATATATTATAAATTTCAAAATAATTCATATTTTATCGTAGGAAAAATGAATAAAATACCAAAGAAGAGAAAAATTAATGAAGAAAACCGCGAATTTAATAAAAAGTGGACTTTTGATTATTTCTTTATTAATAATTACAATAATATGCTTAATTTGCAAAGAATCTATAAGCGCATTCAAAGAATTTAATTTACGTCGCCACTACGACACGAAACACAAAAGTGAGTATGATAAATTTGAATGTAAATTCAGACAAAATAAAATTGATTCTTCTTTACAAAAATCATTAGAAGCACAACAAAACGTTTTTGAAAAATGTAAGGAACAAAGTTCATCATTAGTCAAAACGTGTTTACATATTTCGAAATTAATTGCTGAACACAACAAACCATTTACGGATGGAGAGAGTTCATTAAAAAATGTATTTTGGCTGCTGTTAACGAAATTTGTCCGGAAAAAATTAAAAAATTTGAAGACATTAGTTTGTTTGCGCATACAGTAGTTGGACGTATTGAAAATATATCAACAGTTTGTTTAATAAATTAAAAGAAAATTCTTCGCAGTTTGAGTATTTTTCATTAGCACTTGATGAAAGTAACGATATAACTAGCACCGCTCAATTGTTGATTTTTATCCGTGGAATTGATGAACAATTTCGTGTAACAGAAGAACTTGCTGCATTAAAAAGCCTCCATGGGAATACAAGATTTTTGCAACTATTAGATGTTTTCAATATGTACAATCTCAAATGGGAAAAATTAAAAAATGTGACAACTGACGGTGCAAAGAACATGACGGGTTACAATACTGATTTGGTGGGCATGATTAATAAAAAATTGAAAGAATTAAATATTACGCAGCCTCCTCTACAACTTCATTGTATTATCCATCAACATGCACTTTGCGCAAAAGTTGTAAATTTGAAAAATGTTATGAATATTGTAGTAAAGTCCATCAATTATATTCGCAAAAACGGTATGAACCATCGAACATTCCGGAATTTCTTAAATGAAATTGACGCAGAATATGAAGATATCATTTATTTTTCTGAAGTAAGATGGCTCATCCGTGGAAAAGTTTTAAACAGATTTTTCGAGTTGATAGACGAGATTGAAATGTTTTTGACAGAAAAAGGAAATGATATACCAGAATCATCGAATTTAAAATGGATAAGCGAGTTAGCTTTTCTAGTGGACATTACAACTTACCTCAATAAATTAAATACAACACTACAAGGCAAAGGAAAGTTAATCAACGAGCTATTTACAGAAATCAAAAGTTTCCAGCTTAAAATAAAATTGTTTATTTCTCAACGTGAAAAGAATAATTATTGTCATTTCCCTACTTTGCAATCGTTATCAACCAAAAACGACAGTGTCCTTCCAATACTTTTATTGAGTCACTAAAACTACTGGATGAAAATTTTCGTCATCGGTTTCAAGATTTTTATGCAATAGAAATGGACATATTAATATTTGAAAATCCTTTAAAAATTGATATTGTAAAAGCACCAAACAATTTACAACTAGAGTTAATTGATTTGCAATCTAACAATGTATATAAAAATAATTTTGATGAAAATAATTTAATTACATTTTATTCAAATCTACCGGAAAATAAGTTTTCGAATTTAAGAAATTTTGCAAAATCAATGATTTGTATTTTTCAAGCACCTATTTATGCGAACATTTTCAAGGATGAATTTCATAAAATCAAAATATAGAACGAGGTTGACGGATGAAAATTTACAAAACTTGTTGAAGATCTCAGTATCCCAAACAGAAGCGGACTTAAATGAATTATCAAACAATATCCAAGAACAAAAAGCGCATTCAATTTGAATGAAAACTATTTTCCTAAATATTTTATATTTACACATTTATATATATGTAATTAGAATTGTATTTTTTTCCCCCTTAAGAATTGTAAAATTTTTGTTTTCCGACATTATTGTTATCATAGTGTGCCGATAAAAAATAATTGTTTTCTATTTTTATTTTTAATAATATTTATACTCGTATATGAGATAAAAGCAAAGGTACATTTGAAAGTGTGGCCCGCAAAAAAAATTTTATTTTGAAAATGGTTGCCGACCCCTGTGCTAGATAATTCTGCGCCATCTATAACCAATCTTAACCAGTTCTTTTATTTTATTAACCCTTTCGGTCGCAATGTCCGCTATATGGTGCATAAAATTTTAGTGCTAATAAAGTTTTTTTTTCTTCTGGTGGATGTAAATTGTTTCAATTTTTAAAATATTTATATAAATACATTGAAAATTATCCACAGTTCACCTAAGAAGTAGTATTGTATAATAAACAGCCGTATAAAATTTATAATTTTGCGTCAGAATTTAATAATGTATAGTTGAAAAGTTTAATATATCTGAACGGTGTTCTTACGCGTCTTCCGACACCTATCTGTCTCGTATAATCTATTTTTCGAGAGCGTCGTCTTTAAAATATGCCCTACGTTCAGTTTGTAAGCCTTTGTTGGACAAATAGAAATATTTACCTGTTCGAATTTAACTGAAACGGTTAATTTAATATCTGTCGATTCGAAGCGATGCCTAAATATTTCGTATTCTTCATCGATTGTAACATTAATGCTGTTTTTCGTGTCATTCGATCATTTACCCGGGAGAACAACACCGCCGATTGTAATCGCAATATTGCGTTTAAATATTTTCTTTCATATAGATGCTATAACAAATAATAAATTTTTAATGACAGTCTCCAGACCAGAGATTGTTTAGTAACCGAACGAGATAATTATACACGATCGATGTAAATATTTTATATAGAAGATTTTATTAATATATCAACAAATTTAGAAAGAAAAAAAATAATTATTTTAATATAAAATGTGGATTAAATTAAATATTTTAATTTTATGTTAAAAGTAATAATGAGAGACGGATATAAATTGTAAAATTTAAAGTTATAATATACCGAATAATAAATTCATTATTAGGCGAATGTATTTATACTGAAAGTTTAACAATCTACGACAATCAGAAAATCGTAAGTACTAATAACTTATACGCACAAATAAGCACGCGTCTATGGTTTACACCACGTGACATGCCGGTATTATTTATAAGATCATACTTTGTAAATTTTCATATTATTTAATTCCACTAATTATTTATGTTTCCAGCTTTTTAAGATTGTTATATATACTCAAGCTTAATCTTTGAATAATATTTACTAACTGCAGTTATATTAAGCCGTTATCCGGTAGATACTTTATAATGAACTTTATTAATAAATTTCTATTCTATTTAGTATATATAAAATAAACCTATGAAAAAAATTTTAATCGCAATTTCGAAATGTTCGTTTATAGTATATACATCAGTGAAATTCCGCTGGTGTTGATATTTGGAGTTGCAACGTCATTATCGATGATTCACAAATGTTTATCACATTGCACGATTTCAAAGTTAGCAATTCGTAAATTTCAGTCTCAACCATCAGTTGTTTTTCTCAATAGTATTTTAGAAAAGGTAAATAAACAGATATTACTTTTGTTTTTGACGCTGCAAAGTAGCAATTACAATTGATTAAATTTTAGGCACGTCGATATGTCACTCGGTTAGAAATTTTAAAATATATCAAGAGGTAAACTCGAATGTCATCGAAGTAAATTAATGAGGTAATGGAAAAAGGTGGACAATTGATATCAAAGAATTTAAAAGCGATTTGCTGGTATTGGCATAAGCGACGGTTAAAGAAAATGTGATAATATTCCTATCGGAGAGATGGTAGCGGTAAAGGGATTACAGGTGTCAATCTTGAATGCGCCGAATTCGATTATGTCCAGTACCTAAACGGATGATGGTGACAATAAATTTGCGATAGTTTGTTGCCTATAGTAGGCAATTTAAAATACTTAGAGACGAGAGTGGTAGCGAGATAATTGGATATCAATCGTAGGTTATCGGGGAGTCTACGATAGACACAAGATCTGATGAAGTAAGTGACTGAACAAATAACAGTAAAAAAACTGCTTCTCGAGTGAGAGCATCGGTAACATCGTTATCATGAATTCAAGGAATCCAGGGGTATGAGATAACTATATCACGGTAATTCAGTTCTCGCACCGGTAGTGGTATGTATCCAAAATGATATTTAAATGGAGGCCGGGTATTTTATGACATTAGAAAGTTTAAGGAATCCGATGAAATTAAATATTGATTGGAGGAATGGAAATTAAATCAGGATAACAACCGGAAGCACTTTAAGATGCTTAAACATTCGGCAATGAAAATTGAAATGAATGACATGAACGATTTGGAAATATTGCGTGTGTGTGTGATTAATCTGAATTTTTTGATTTTACCTTTAATGCATCATGTTAATATATAATAAAAATAAAAATAGGGCGATCATTAAAAATCGAGTGTTCTTTTTACAACAATGCAAACCCGAGATGGGCTAAAATCTGATCGACATATTACGATTATTTCGATTATTTATTTATTTTTAAAATAAATAAATATATATGTAATTTTTTTATTTCGCTATTCAGGTTTTCCTGACGTCGGAGTGTCCATTTCAGTTAGGTGGCAAAGTGTTTCAGTATCTCACGGATAGTTTCTTATTTTACGATTTTTCCGTTTCCACCTTTATCAAAGGAATACAGGTACGGCTACAATTATTTACGATCAAAACAATCATTTAGTATCGAGGATATATTGTTGATATACTTCAGATATTTACTAGTAGTACGACTCTGAATTGTTTACGAATAGAACGATAATTCCGTATTGGCTACTAATCTTTTCTTATTTAATGGTGATCGCGTGAAGATTCCACTAATGAGCAGATTTTAGATTTGATGACTAATCAGCTAGATGTAGTAGTTTCGTCCCCGGTAACCTATCTAGAAATTTTATCGCGGTACAGTCTGTACGTCTGTACAGCGTCTCTATATGTTTTGTTTTGGGTATTTTTTTTTTATCTACAAATGGGTAATTTTGTATCTTAATGTAGAAATTTGTCCAATATTTTATAATTCATCCAGTCTCCCGGGTATATAATTAATCTAACCTTATATCGATATTTACGTATAGATTACGTGGTCATCAAAATTAAATCTAAATCGCGCTGGACGATATAAAAAGACTGTAACATCGGGAAATGGCGCAATATTGTTTAAAATCGGATATAGATCCTCGGGAATACTTTCCCTTCTAAATAGAATATGAAATATTTAGTATTTTCGTTTCATCTAACATCTAAAGTAATTCAACGACGATTAAAGGTTTCATAAGTAGGTTCATTATTTAACCTTCGAAGACAAAATTTTATCGTTTTACAAAAAACCTATTGGTTTGTTTTTGTCACACGAACCAATCGTGGCCATAATAATATTTGCATTTCTCCCAGTTGATAGAAGACAACCAATAAATAAACGGATTGTTAACTACTCTTAACTAAGCCTAAGATCATATTTTAAAAATTGAAAACAGAATTTTCAGAAAAATAACGAAACTAATCGAGGATTTAAAAACTGCAATAAAGTATAATAAATAAATAGGATGAAGATGAAATGATTAAAAAGAAGATTATGTGCTATTGACGGTTCATCGACCACAACTTAAGACATAATAAGGAGAAGTTTAAGGACTATTTCTTGCTCGAGTTCGCTTCGGCTGACATGACGAAGCATGTGGGACGTTCCGAGTTAAAATATCAAGAATAACTGAATCAATGAAGACTCTTATTATGTAAAACTAAAAACAAATATTTTTTCGCTATTTCTGATACAAATCATTAATAAGGCATATTAAGGAGAAGTTTAAGGACTAATATTATTTCTTGCCCGAGTTCGCTTTTTTGGCGAAAAAAAAAAGGATTAATTTATTCATTTATTACCTATTTAAACGGTATTCTAAGATCATAATATTTATACGATCTAATTGATGATTAAAAAAATTATTTTAGTTCGCTTTAATGGACCATTTTTACTATTCGAATTTATCCATATTGTGCGATCATTGGTCTAATCTATCGAAGATCGTTAAACGGTTACGTACGAGTGAAATCGAAGAAATATTCGGATTACCGTCAATTTCATCGTATTCAGAATTATCTACGTTAAAAGAATCGGTCGACATAAAAGTAATGTAGCAATTTTTTTTTAATACTTTGAAAAAAAAAATGACGTGATTTTTTTACAATTTGTTCAGTGCATGAACACATTCGGTAATACTCTAAATTAATTATATTTTGTTATATATATTCGAGGATTTCTCGATAGAATGATCCTGTATTCAACTGTATGATATTTTCTATGTGATTAATTCACCAGATTTAAACCAACGAAAGCACCGATTATGTTTCAAAATATGATTGAGATTATTTATGGTTCTTGCCTAATTTTACGGTCAAGAATAATATTTATTCTACTTGAAAGTGGAATGAAGAATTTGAAACTACTCTCGCTAAATACAACTTGTAACTTTTTTTAACAACCTGTTACATTTACGATTTTTTTCAGTTGTCAATTTTTATCATTACGTAACGCTTGGAAAACAATTACAGTTTTTATTTTAAGTTTGAAAATGAAAACTAATAATATGATATTGACGACACGGTTTATAACGGGAAAAAAAATCGTGAATATCAACTATGAAAGTTTAAAAGTGTATTTAATCTGTGTGATAATTAAACAGCATTTCCGGTTGGATTAGTTAATTTCTTTTGAATATTTTAAGGTAAATAGTAACTCGCCTGTGTCCTCTCTAATATGTAATATGTGTTGTATAATTTTTAACATTATTTTCGCGGTCGTAATTAGATAAAATAATTTCAGAGTTAGTTTAGTTCTGATGACGGGAACGTTCCTTGAAACGTAATCTCGGGTTTATTAATATATTATTTTACTTTTATTAATAAATCGTTTTTTTTTTTATTTTTGTACGCGATTGTTCCGAAATTATTTTATGTAATTATGTAATATGTATGTAGCTTTCGGTGTTGTTAATTTGATACATTTGTTTCGTTACGTTTATAGAATTTCGTAAAAATTTTATGTTTTTTTTTTTTTTTAATATATTAACTTTATACTTTAAAAAAATAAATAAATAAAATCTAGTACGATCCGAACGTTTTATTAGTATCAAAAAGAAAATAACGTTTATTTCTTCATCTCTCGGCATCTTTTGTTCCCGGTGTTTTTTGCTGATTCTAAAAATCTTTCATGGACTTGAGCTTTATTTTAAGTGAAAATTGGCTATAGAGCATGTGACGTTAATCTATTAAAGCTAGTGTATTTTTCCTCATTTCTAAGACAGCACAATAGTCTTATAAAGGTATAACACGATTGCTGTTGGTTTTCAGTTCTCGGTAAATATTATATAAGCGTTATTCGATGAACTTTTTTTACGGGACGATAAACTCTACAAGTCACTGCAGAAATTCGAAGTACTTTTGAAGTAGCGGTCGACTTTAAGCAAATAAGATCTAAGATTGAAAAACGGAATTACGGACATATCTTTAAATACCCTCTACTAAATGTTGACATAATAACTGGTGGTTTGTAAGCTCCACAACTTACTGACGAAGCGGTTAGGCTGATTAGGAACTGTTCTGAATTCGATAAGAAGTAGTAGAATACAAAAAAAAAAAACAAGTCGTTATATGATTTTTTTTCGTTTTGCAGGGCGAAATTTTGAAATTATTGAAAAATTTTCACCAACACATCGCGAGATTCCATATGGCCGTGCGCTGTCTCCATAATCTAGTGAAAGATTTACCGCAAAATCCTTTAGGAAGTCACGTAAGGTTACATCGACATAATCTGCGTATAAATAAATTTTTTCACAGATACATTGTGTGGAAATAATTTGCGTATTTTTATAAAAGTGCGCTGTATACCGAAGTAAATAAAAGTAGTAGTAATAATAATTTTATATATGTATATCGAATTTAGATTTGTAATTTTATAGATATGTATCTATATTTATATTTATTGATTACAGTATTTTCCATTTAAAGAAATGTACAAATATGTTTATTATAAATTTTACCTTAACATAATACATATGTACATAAAATTAAAATGTATTCGCCTATTATATATTTTTATATATATTTATTTGTTCAAATATTACATTTTAGTATTTATAACAACGACAAAATAATTATCGAACTAAAAATGACAGAAAAAAAAAAAAAAAAAAAAAGCCATTGAAATTTGGAACTAAAAACATTTATTTTAATAATGTAAATATGTACTTGTTTCATTATTATGTTATAGTAAATAGTAATGGTGATTAATCATCACCGTTACTTTATAATGTAACCAATTTAAGTATGTAATTTCTGTGTTATTCTATAAGTTTACAATTCAATCTACACACATTAATATTCGTTAGTTAATAATTTATTATTAAGCACACGTATTATTCAATGTACACAGAAAAGATTAATCAACTTGCCCCACTGGTTATCCGAAATTGGTTTAAAAAAAAAAAAAAAAAAAAAAAACGAAATAAAAGAGTTTTTCAGCGAAAATAGGGCACACACATATACATTTGCGCGTATGTATGTGAATGTGATGTTTCGTTTTAACACAACGAGTATGAAGTTTTATGTGTGAAAACGTTATGTGCTATAGTTAATTATAATTAATTCGGATCAAAGTTTCGTACATCTTTATTTTTACGTATTTATTAAAGTAATAATGGATTATAGTTTGCGTATCGATTTAAAAAATTAAAATTTGAAAAATTACCGTTACAATTCGAATAATTTTGAATTTTTATTTTTTCAATTACTTCGACAATTAACGCGGTAAATACATTCGAGTTTCGTCAAAATTTTTCAGTTGTCCTATAAATACGTTTATCGTAACAATATGTAGTAATATTTTATACGATGTGTTTTTATTTGCAAATAATGCGATTCTTATTTTCGCAAAAAATAAATTAATTAATTAAGGGAAAAAATTATGGAGCTATTTTTTTTTTTTTTTAAATTTCGCTTATTAAAATTATTTTAAAAATGTATTTAAAAATGTTGATACACGTTTCGATTTTTTTCGCTAGGTTCGTGAAATATACGTGCAAGCTACGGAAACGAGTATAGTGGATTCGGTGGAATTTAAAACGTGTTTTAATCTATTATCATTTTTCTCAAAAGACGAACTTTCCGAACATCTGAACAAAGTACGTTTGGAATTTTTTAAAGTTGCTTATTAATGAAAATCAGTAATAAAACATGATTTTGGATGAAATTTAATTATAACGACGATGTGGCTTTCCTTCATTACCAGAAATCGAAATTTTACTAACGATATTATTAAGACGTAACTGCTATTTAAACTTCCAACGTATCGAGTCGCGTTATTTTTTGTTTTTTTATTATTATTATTATTATTATTATTATTATTATTTATGTAAATACGGTCAAGTCGGTAATTATAAATTATTCGTCGTTTTCGTGATCATCGCAACCAGGCTTTGTAATTGAGGAATATATCGATATTACATATCTCACAAACTCGATGATCCCCATTTTGGCAAGATGACTAGGTGAACAGTTATGATCACTCATTCCAACAAACACAGAGACAAAATCTTTATGGAGGATATCCCCATGTTTAAACGAGGGCTCTTTTCGAGTTTTCTTTTGAATAGTGGCATATTTTTTTACATTTTAACAAGCTTTGAAATTCGGAATATGATTGAAAAGAATGGCACAACATTTAAGCTTCGGTATTAACCGTCTCCATTGTAGTTTAACGTACTTCTCAATGAGTTAGATCCGATCGAGTAATCGCATCCGCTGTCTCATTTCCACGGACGCCACAACTGTCTATTTCATTTTCTATAAATTCATATTACACATACATCCTTATATAATACACGCCGTTCATATACCTGCTCAAACGTTTTAAAATTAAATCTTTAACGATTAATTATTATTTTTTTAATAAATTAATTTATATAGGTCGTTACGACGATCGTTTTCGTATAATATTAAATAATTTTTAATACGTTGTATAATTAAAATTGAATAATATTCTGCGTCGACCAAATGCTTTAAAAAATAGACGATTCTTTTGCGTTAAAGATTTATGTACCGTATAAACCACACTATGACTGATAGGGTTAATCTGTAAATAAATATCGTATAACCCATATCAAATCCTGTGAACTTTTCCAAAATGTACCAACACATATTTTGTAATTGAAATATTGCAAAAATACGATATTGATAGTGGACATATCCAAATAATAAAAGAGCTGTACTGAGAGAAAAAAGCAAACGTAAAAATAGGAAGTGATTATTCTGAAAATCATCGCAATATAAAAAAGAGCGTCAGACAAGGTTGTCCTTTGTCTCCTAGATTATTCAATGCATATGCAGAAGAAATCATGAAATCTCTAAAAAATAAATGCAATGGGTTTTTAAATTAATGGGCTTACAATAAACAATATTACTTACACAGATGATACGAGGAGCAGATGCAGAAAATGCAAGATACTATAAATAAAGAAGGAAGAAAATAAAACATGAAAATAAATGTAAATAAAACAAAATATCATGAGATTTAGCAGGCAGAAAACTAGGACAAAACTGGAAAACACGGATGTTGATAGTGCGGTACATGCGAACTGAACTGTACGTGTATATATATATATATATCCGTTCGTTATGTTGTTGGCACACCTAATGCAACAAAACGTGATTATATATATATATATATGTGTGTGTACGTGTGACGAGTATATATATGAGTCCGTTAATTCGGCTCACTCTCTTGCTCGTTTTGCGGGTTAACTTCCCATATATGCCACGCCAATAGAAGTTTTACATAAAAAATAATGTTGTAGATAGAAATGCTGATATCCGGTGTCAACTATGCTCCTTTCAAACTATACATCGCATCGAGCTCTTGCCTCATATGCGTTAGAAACATGTACTATTATCAATCAAGGGTTCTCATACTCGTTCGCGAATGATATATATACTTAAACTTTCAGGAACCCATATTTGACGTATACCTCTGCCAAATTTTTCCAAAATTGTTATAAGAAAATATTTAATTTGGATGTATAATATTATTAAAAATAGCAAAGTAAATATAAAATAATCTGAAAGAGCGAATCCGTTCTTTTATATGTTTACAAATTGTATATTTTTCATATTTTAATTTTTTTTTTTTATGTCCACTTGATAATGGATTAATATCCGAGAAGCTTTGTGATCTTTTTAAATAAAACTTTAACGATTTTAGCTAGGTTTTCTTTTTTATTGTTTTATTTTGCATGTTATAATAACAAATATACTGTATACTTGGTCGTAGATGATATCGTTCCTATCTGAAACATCCGCCCTCGATGAAACGGTATCGGAGGTGGTAGAAAATTTAATACGATATCGAGAGAAAATATCCGTTTCCGGCACGATCGCGATTATTAGTACGGAAAATACGACCGAAATAGATTTTCAAGTGAAAAAACGGTCGCAACTTAGACAGGTAAAAAGATAATTCGGCGTATTTTTCATTTTATTTATTTTTTTAATCTTCTCGAAATAATAATTTTTATAAATAATCGTATATAACGGTTTTAATAGCGTATAATTTTACATTTACGTAGAAACTATTGGATAACGTCGGACGCGATAGTTGCCTGAACGAATTCGAAAAAATCCGTATCGAATTAATCGATTATTTGAAGCGATATCTATTTCGACCGTTTTTAAAATCTCCCGCGAATTTCCCGCTGCACGAAATATTCGTATACAATAATATCGACGCGATACGCGCACACACTGACGGTCAACCAAGGGCGTTTGTTCAAATTGCGCTACAAGATCCTTGTAAATTTTTAAAAGTAATAATCGTCTTAAATTTTTTGTATAAAAAATCAATTGAAAAATTAGTTAAATCACTAACATTTATTTTCTTTTGAAAAACACAAAGCTTTTCGACATTTACGCCATTATCAAGTGAACAAAAAAAAAATATTCAATTTCAACAATCCAAAAAATAAACAGAACAGACAAGCAGAATAAAATTTTATTGAATTTCACCGTCGCCATCAAATATTTTTAAGTAATTATTTTTAATTTATACTTTTAAAATTATGATTTTTTAAAAAAAAAATTGTTCACTTGATAATGGCGTAAATGCCGAAAAGCTTTTCGTTTTTTTTAATATGTTATGTAAATATTTTTGAACTTTTCTGAATGTTCCTTATTACAAAAACAGATAATTTTCTTAATTTTCGGAGCTTATTTACGATGTAGGAAACGTTACAACTAAAATGGTTGAAATAAATTGTTTATTTTTTTAATAACACACGGTAAAAATTAGCACAAGTAATATGGAACACGAACGTGTCATAGTATCGTAGGCTGGTGTCTACTCTGTAAAAAATAAAACTATCCAAACAAATAGGACGATACTTTGTGGCGTACTGATTCGGTGTAACTTTTAATATTACCTACATTCTGACTGATTATTTAACTTAAAGAATGTGTGTATATATGTTTTTATTATATAATCAATTTCATCCGTATGCAGTCGATGACTATTAAATTCCGGTTCTAAGCTGTAGTGAGTGCAGTTGCTAACGTATCAGAAAAATTCCACAAACCGTCAATCCAGCGAGTTAGACGCTCACTGCCTATTCTTCTTGCATCACGTGTTTTACCCGAGCAGTAATGTTTGTTTCGACATTTTTTTTTCTTTTACAATGTGTCCAAAAAAATTGATGAGTCCGTATTTCGCACAGTTCGTGTAATTCTATCGGTTCGTCTATTTCTGTCCATATTGAGAGATTTGTTCTTCTTTCAGCCCACACGATACAATATTCGTCGCCATATCCACATTTCAAATGCGTCAATTATGCACGGCTTTAATCGTCCACATCTCGGCTGCGTATAAGAAAATTAAGAAAATTAATATTCTTATTAGTTTCTTCAATTTATTTTAATGGTCACTTTTTGTTACAAACTATGTGTTTCAATCGCATCCTTGCGATCTTGCTTAAAGTCGTTTTACCGAAATTATCTGAGATGGTCGGGGTACGTTATTAGAATGGATTAAGACGGGATTTCCAAAAAGTGTTTCAAAACAATATAGGTTTTGTATTAGTTTATGAAATATCAACAAACCAGGACCTTAATCGGAATTAACGTATTTTTACAATCTGTTCAATGCTCTAATTTAATTATATTATATATATATTTCACGATTTCCTAATGGAATGATCCTGTATTTTATGCGTTATATTATTATTTAATTAATTCGCTAGTTCTCTTCAGTCGCCGCAATTAATCCTGATGAATTAAAAGTTATTTATGCTTTTAAATTTTCACGATTCCGTAATGTTAATTCGTGTTTTCATGCCAATTCCTTTATCGTACACAATACTTCTGGCACATGAACATCCAGGTTTCTTTTATATTGTATAACATTAGAGATAATTACCAGCTTCCGGAAAGTCTTGAATTGTTTTGTTTTTTGTTATTATTATTTTTATTATTTTGACTAATTTAGTGCAACGCTAAAACTGAAAACCTTAATTATATGTTGCGTTCAATATTTGAATATAATCGAACTGTTTACTAAATTCCTTAAAACCGTCTAATTTTATTAATTGTTTCGATATCCACCTAAAGTTTTCGGTAGATAGAAAATGACAGATTAAATATAAATAAAAATTAAAATCATTTGTATACATTACAGTGCAGTTGTTGCTCGCTTATCAATAAACACAATGTGTTAAATTCGATGCCCGATACTTGTATAGCGTACAAACTACATCTCGAATGCGGAACTTTAATTAACCTATACGACTGGTTACAGGTACGACGAGATGGCTTTTATATAAATTAATATTTATGTGGTTATTTTGTATCGTCATTATCATTTTCGCCTCCTGAACGTTCTATCTTTATAGTATGTATATTATATATAGATGGACCCTCTCCTGTAACCGCGCATATATGGTTCTGGATACGAATTCTCCTTTTAACCCATATTTTGCTATTTAAGGGTTATGTTTTTTTTTTTAAATATATATGTATTTTGTTTTGTTTTTTAATCCAGAACAAGTGTGTGTAAAAAATAATGATGCATTTTTAGGTGAGATAATCATGTTCAGAAGATAAGAGTAACAAAAATTGAAGCAGGATGTTGTGATGCTGAGTCGCCACAATACGAAAACCAAATTTACTTTTATTTATATAAATGGATCAAAGTCTGGAGCAGCAGTTTAAATCCCATATTTTAATCTTAGCAATAAAAATTATCTGATCTTTGTTCCGCATTTACCGCCGACAGTGTATAAGTATTTTTATCCTTATCTTTCTTAATTGATACGAAACTTCCAGGTAATTATCTCATTATCACCGACTAACAAAGAATTTTAAAGGCTATTAAAAACAAAATTTACTGATTTCATTCGTCATGTTGAAACTTTATCATCTGGAAAACTTGCGTATATTTGTGTCTTTCTTGTGGGTACTACCGGGTCATCGAGGAATTCCCGATAATGAAATTGTAGATTCATTAGCTAAAGGTGGGTCTTCTAGTGGTGTGGTATTCTCTTTAATTTTTTTCAATTGATATCGTAAATTTTATACAGTCGGAACATAAGAAACTCTGGGAGCAGACGTATATGTGGAGTGTATACAGCAGTCGTCTCTTACTAGGTACTATCAATTGCAACCGTCTCTTCCTAGATTTCCGTGGTTCTACTTTTTTAAAAACATTAAGCGGAAGAGGAATTGTACTTATCAGCAGATTGCAGTTTTGCTCCTTATGCAGCTTAGAGAAACTCCATACTGCCCTCTACATGCTGGACGTTGAGTTTGCAATCCTGATCACGTGTTATTCGAATTTCTTTAATAACATTACGCTCTGAACTGTACCTTAAATTACTGCGCAGC
The DNA here is from genome assembly GCA_032883995.1 of Coronaproctus castanopsis. NCBI lineage: Eukaryota > Metazoa > Arthropoda > Insecta > Hemiptera > Monophlebidae > Coronaproctus > Coronaproctus castanopsis. Next base: position 71,914,317 of record CM065053.1, read on the forward strand.
TTTTCTAACGTCCCTCCTTATAACGTATTGTCCCTTCTTCACGTTGATACTACATCCGTTTCCGGACATAGCGATATTTCTAGAGAAGCTGTCCGAGTTTATAGAAATATGAGTTAGGAATTACAGTATCACGTTAGGTAGGCTGTAAGGGCATCCCCATAAAAAATTAAAAAAAAAAAATGAGCTATCGTTCTAAGGACAGGACCGTGCTCAGTATGCGAATCTGTACATAAAAAAGTATATTTGTTGTAGTACTCAAGGTCGTTGCGTTGTTCGAATGCCAATGGGCAGATAACTAAAATCGCGGATACCGAATACTCGTATACGGGGTCAAATATGTAGTATCCAAAACCTCTCTGAATTCGTCTTCTTTATTCGCGAGATTTTCATTATGCGACACCATTCTCACATTTTGAAGTCCTTAAATGTTTTCTTAGATTTCCTGTTTATTACGCTTCCTAAATATTTGAACCGTTCTATTTGGTCTGAAGTTTTGTTATTTAACATTATCTGGTGTTTTTTTTTCCTCGTTGGTCGCTACTAGGATTTTAATTTTCCTTATATTTCAATTTATTTCCGTTAATTATCTTTGTAATTTTGATATTTATTATTGTAGTTGTTCATTGTCTACAATTAATTTAGTATCATCTGCTATTTTTATACAGTGTATCTATTCCCGATTTACACCTGTAATCGCTTCCTTCATTTTGTAATGAAAAAAGTAAGTTAACAGAAACATCTAGAACAACGTTAAATAAAAAGAAGAATGTAGATGACATATAAAGAGATTAAAATTGCAGGCAACAGGACAGAATGGAAGAACACGCCTGGCTAAGTTACAGGATAAGAGCAAGACTTAACATAACAAGGATATATGTGTGTATGTGTATGTATAATTTATAATTGTTTAACATTGTTTTGATTTTCACTTTGTAATTCTGTACTTTGCAAATTAGTCTACTTTTTATTTTATTTTTTATTTTTTTTTTTCGTACAACTCGCGTATTTCTATAGCTTTTTTTCCTTTTTTGTTAATCGCTTACAATTACGTTTAATCTTTGTTCAATCTTACTATCTACATTCGTCCTGGTTGTAAAATCAGCAACTTACGAGAACTATTTGTGAAATTAAATTTTACCATTATCGTATAAAACATTTCAAAATATCGATACGATTGAAACGTGGAATTTCAACTTAGTATAAAAAATAATTTATATATATATATATATATATATATATATATATATATATATATATATATATATATATATTTGCAGAATTAATCGTACGACAATTTCTCAGTATATATAGATGCTCAAATCTGTGTTAGTATGCATTAATTTCGAAATGAATTCCATTAATATAACAATCTGTAATAAACTACGTTTAACACGAAATAAGTTCCTTATTTCACATTACATTTTCAATGCAATATATTCATCATTAATGTTTGTTTTCTCCTGCAAAATGAAGTTTTCTTACGGTATTATAATGATTAATTAAAATTTATAACACTGAATTATATTCCGAACAGTCGTTTGCTGCTGTTTGCGATGAAATCACTGACGAAAACATTGAACACAATGAATATCAAGCGAGCACAAACTACGTTGATCCGAAAATACAGTATCCTTTTTATTTAAAGATTTTACATAATGTGCGCATATACATATATATATATATATACATATATATATATATATATATATATATATATATATATGTATATATATATATATATATATATATATAATATTATATTATATGTATATTTAATTTTATTTATTGAATTCATTTACTATTTTATTTATCGAGTTAGTTTATGAAATCAGTATCTCTAAATTTTACATCTAAACCTTGCATTCTTGTTTATAAACAAAAAAATTATCTACTCAATTCGAAACGTATTTGTAAAAGTCAATTAAGTTTTAAAAATCTGTTTATATATATATATATATATATAGTATTACTTTTATTTATCGATTTCATCTTGCTCTTTAGTTTTTCATAAGATCAAAAGAAAAATTACTTTATAAACAAATAAATATTTATTTTTCATCGGAAATTTTAAAAAAAAACGACTTATTTAATAATGGTCGCTTTTTAAAAATCTTTAATCTTGTATATTAAACATTTTTTTTTTACCAAGAGGTCATAATATATAAATTAAAATTATTCTTCTTTCAGAAAACTTGTCCCAATGGAGCAGGTTGTTTTGCTGTCTTTGTGTCAGCTTAGGCACTATTTAATCTTAATCAAGTCCAAGGCCATCTCGGCACTGTTTTCTTTTCGATCGTCTTCAAGGCTTATCTGGCAAAGTGAATGTCGACATCCGTGTTATAAGCGGATTTGACCAAATTTTCCATGCATTTTGTTATACTGATGTTTGTATATAGTCGCAACCGTAGGTATATCCAGATCATTGTGAACATAATAGGACGCATTTACGATTCCCCTCGGCGTCTTGGACTGAAATTCTTTAATCAGAATATACGAATTTTGTCTATACGTCAGACTGTTATTGTATTTAAGTACCCTATATTATTATTCATTATTATTATTATTATTTAATAACGGTATCTATTGTTGATGTAATTATTATGGAAGTGTGTGTATGTGTGCGTTATCATGAATCATCTGATCAACAAATATTTCATGATCTAATCTCTTTTTGGATTTTCGATGAAGGTCTTTTTGTTCGATTACTGTTCTTCTCGATTTTTTGCCGGCCTTGTTCAATTGTGATTCAGGCGACTTCCAATTTTAGTCTATAAGTTCGTAATCCACCTTTAAGGTCGTTTCTGCATTATTTCTTTTTCTACTCGTCTTAAATACCAACGTAAAATTTTTATTACTCATATTTTATCTGTTCACGCTATATGGTCCTAATTTTTTTAATGTCTGCGTGTGTACTTATATAGTTTGAAAAGATGCTATAAATAAAGTTTGACGATATAGTTTTGTGTTGTTGTTCGAATTGTAAACGTGTTTTTCTTATCCAATACGATTAGAGCTCGATTTTGGCAATCGGTATCAGAATTGCAACTTATGGGATTTATTCAGCCTAGTAAAAGGAAAATCGATCACGTTGAACGGTTGACATTCGATAGGAATTAAATCGAGAAGCGTCGATAGAATTTTTCAGAAACGTCTAATAATAATTTCGCTTACCCAAGTTGTGTATGTATTCTTTTATACTATTTTATGTGATTTTTTATTTGTTAACAAAAATAATATAACATAAAAATTCTGAACAGTATAGAATGATTTTTAAAAATCAATAAAGTACAAAAAAAAATAGTTAAAATCGCTATATTTTTTTTAATATATAAAAAAAAAATCTTTTCGGCTCTTAAGCCATTCTGTACAATTTATAAATTGTATAAAAGGAGAAAAACGATAAAATGTAAGAAAATAATTAATTTTTTAACTCATTTTTGTTGGTTTTTTATTATTTTTTTAAATTAAAAAAATGTATTTTTTCCTTTTATCATTATTTAGATATTTCATTGTTACCTCTTTTTAAAACATCTGATTTTAATAACCGTTTACCTTAGGCGCGTACTAAATGCTCTCTGTTATGCTAGAATAGATTACCCGCGTATTAATATTCTGAAATTACCTCGTAATACATTCTTAACGTATCGTGTAAATTTTTCGATGTTTGTAATGAGTTTACTCGTTAATAGATAGTTATGATTGGAGGCAACTGGATGTTTATGTATACATATGAAACATAATTTATTATAATGAATCATTCGCTTATTAACATTGTTATAGCGCGATGTTATTATTAATTATTTTCATATTTAATCGTTAATTTCGACGTTATCTAATATTCTCGCTTTGTTTGTTTGCGTTTATACTTTTTTTATTACTTTTTTCACCCGCGTTGTGTAATAGCTGTACATTTTTTGTTTTGTTACTTAATTTAAATAATCTTGTAACTTATCGTGGTAAGTCGAGTTCCGGTACACGATATATTTATAAATTATATTTATCGACTGTATTTTAATTATTTAATCGATAATATATTTATTTAATAACCGTATATTTGAATAATTATTGGATTTTTTAAACATTAACTTAAAAAAAAAAACTTTTTTTTTCCCCGATTTTTCAACGCGGGAGAAATTGTTTTCTAGAAAATTTGACAACTATTTAGCGTTATAATTAAAATAATTTCGTCGCGCTTAGAGTTACATTTTCAACAAAATGACTATTTCGATTTTAGATATAAATCGTCGGATACCTTTAAATATTCATGTACAACTTCGGTACTACAATGCTGCTGTAAGAAGACGAATATGACGATGAGCTTAGAAATTTTCATACACCAACTGGTATTTTTTATCATCACTTTCAAGTATATATACTTGTTCGAAGCGATATGTTCCAACGTCTCTTTGTATACAATGTATGTTGAGAGCCCTCTTCAGTCGTTCTGATGTAAAATTATAAATTTTATACAGGTGTTTATTATGCCATGTTTGCTTCTTACGTGAACTGTAGATAATTTACAAATTTTTTAAATTGAGACGCTTCACGTCAACCAGAAAATAAAAAATTTTTGTTAACATTAAAGTTTCATATAATATACGTAATTTTACTTTTACCACTAAACAATTACAAATCTTATTACTAGTCTGTCCGGCTATTAGTAGATAATCTTATTTAGTTGTAATTACGCGAAGCTGTCCTCAGCTAGATGTAGTAGTTTATTCCGTTTAATCTGCTAATCTCCAATGAATTATGCTGAACAGTTAACGCGGTGTAATTTTTACGGCTATATAATCTGTCTATACGCTTTTTTATTTCTACCTTTATGAGATGTTTCACATATGTAGCGTATCAATATCGTGTTTCATTTTATTTTGGAAACGTCCCCTAATAATAATTAAAAAAAAAAAGACTTCGAGCACACGCCTATAGATAGCGCGGCGTATTTTTCTCCCTTTCACGTTTTGATTTTTTTTTTTTGCAATATTTCGATTTTTCCAACGTCATTAACTCTATTCGTTCGCATATATAAACATTCCTTTTTATTCTTTCGGACCTTATGGGGTAAGTATATTGTTTAAAAGAAGTACAAATCTAGTAGAAATAACAGATTGTCCAGAACCCGTCCAATTAAGTTTACGTGGAACTCGGAGATAAAATTAAAATTAATTTACATACCATAATATACTTTTAGACTAAGCGCACATTTATTCTACGACAATTTATTTCTGCGATGATGAAAATATTAAAAATTTTCAACAGTTTACTAATTGATCTGCGCTATTTTCGCTAAATTACAACGAAAAAAGTGTGCTTAACTAGCTACATGTTTTACATAGTTGTCGAAGTGTGCGATGTTATACTTACATAAATAATCTTGGAATAAGCCGTGGTCCGTAATAAATTGTAGCTTCGAAAAAAATTAGGTGTAAGTGATGTATTACTGATTTCAATGTATGGGGAAAATTTTTATCTATACCGTTATATTCCTTCCACCGTGATTGAAATTTATTTCTATAATTAAGGAAGTTAAAATACAGATAAGCCTGAAAAAGGAGTGTGTTCGATCAGTGTGTAATGCCAGTTTTAACATATGCTAGTGAAACATGGATATTAACAAAAAAAAATAAAAGTTAATCAGCGAAAAATGGAAAGGTCTATGCTGGGGATTGACGGAAAAATGGACGACAAAGCGCATACGGAAAACAACCAAAGTTAAAGATGCAATAAGTATTATTAAACATAGTAAATGGAGACGGTGCGGACATGTGGCTAGAGCGGAAAACCGCTGGATAAGTGCGTCAACATCGTGGAAACATGAGAGCAAACGAGCCTTAGGACGACTTACGGTGGACAGATGAAATTCAAAAGTTCAGGTCAAATTGGCGGGATGAAGCTCGATATAGGAAAAGTTGTGTGAGGCCTTCGTCCAGCAGTGGACTTAATGGCTAATGAAGAAGAAATGCTTATATCTAATACATGTACAAACTGCTTAAACGTTAAAAGTTTCTTTTAATGAATAAAATAAGATTGTCGATATTTTAAGTAATTCGTGATCTGAATTTATATTATTTTTTTTTATTGAAAACTGTGTTAATACGTTTCTATCTAAACTCAGTATTTTGATTACTGGCGATAACAATGCTTGCCAAGTAGATAGTTATGTAGGATTTAATCAATTTTATCGCTAAAGTTCTTCGAAATATAAACACTCCTTTTTGACGTTTTTTCGGAAAAATGAAAAAGTCGGTACGCTCGATTTTTTGTTATATCTAATAATATATAACGCGCTATAATGATTACGATAATAAACGCGGTACTCGTTATTACGATTGTTATCGAACGTTTCGCATTATGCTCGCCGCTATAGTTGACTAGGTTACGAGGACATCGATGCAGAAAAAACTTTAACCAGTTCGGAAGTTAAAAATTATTAAATGATACACTACGTGTGTATATATATATGATAATAAGAATCGATAACAACCAGTGGACGTAGATACACGGACGATATTATTCTATGGGCCTTGTGCACTAATATCTACCACAAGAAGAAAAAGATAAAGAACAATAGTCGTATTCGATTAATTAAACAACGTGCAGTAATTTACCAGCGATGAAAAGAGAGAGAGAGAGAAGATGTATTATTATTAATTAATATTACTGATTATTATTTTTATTACTTCGAATTATTAGTATTATTTATTATTATTATTATTATTATTATTATTATTATTATTATTACAAGAAAAGAAACAAAGACATAATTATAAATATACAATGTCGGAAGATCATTTCTACCCTTGTCCCGACCCTGACAAATATATATATATATATATATATATATATATATATATATATAAATTTTATTAATTATGATCAGAGGCAACTTACTTTTACTTAGTTCCTAACAGAGGAAAAGAAAATATATCCGCATTGTTTACATTTACAGGTGCATATCGGGTCGTTCTGATAACCGCGTCAAGTTTCGTTTTCCACAGATTGCATCTTCTTCTTTTTCACAACCCGTAGATTAACGGATGATAGCCTTTATGGAGTCATGATCTCATTCTTTTAAGGTTTGCATAACTCGTTGCTCCCGTGTCTTCTATTATTTGATCTATATATTTACTCCTTTGCTTTAATCTGTATTGTCTTCCTTCCCTTCGATTATACGAAACTTGGATCGTGTCGATTATTATTATCGTATCAATTACGCGCTTATTTAGAGATATCCCGCATTATAAATTTGTGTTCGACATCCAGTCTTCTGCGCCTTCTTCTAGTGAATGTAGCCCAATCAGTCCTTTATTAAAGTTATTTACTTTACACGAATTGATAAAGTGTGACATCGTTCGGATCTCGCCACAGCTGCACAGCTCCGTTTCCGACAGTTTCCATGCAACGATCCTGGTTCGTTCTGACGCGATTTAAATTGCACCATGTTTTTCTGTTGGGACCAAATCCTGGCACCCTGCTAGCCTATTAATTGTCCGTTTGTTGGAGTCTGCCTTAACCCATATTTCCTTCCATTTCGTAGCTGCGTCGTCACTGCTCTGTAGCTAGCCGTCAGCTATGCTGGTTTCCTGCTGCAGAGACGTGTAGGTGGAGATCTTTAATAAATTTTTCTACGTGAGAATGCGTACTGTTGTATTTAGCCCATTTTCGTTTGAATTTGTCTTCTCTGCGGATATGCGGTGGAAATATATTTGCCAGCACGGGAAGCCGCATAGTAGGAGTAGATTTTAGCGTATACTAAGCGTAGTGCTACGTTCAGTTGTGTATCGATCTTCTTAGCATTTGAGTTGGCCATCCAAACGGGACAGCAATATTCTGCAACTGAAAACACTAGTGTGTAGATTGCGCGCAAGATTGCGTCGATATAAGTGTGGCCTACCCATTTAATTCTTCTATTTTTTAGCTTCCGAATTAAGTCGATTCGTTTATGTTTTTAAAAACTTTATCTTTTTTCACTTTTTCTGTCCGACTAATTTTCTGTAATCTACGCCAACGGCGAATTTCGAAGGCCTCGATTCTTTTTATACATTCTGCGGTTGATCGTCCACGTTTCCATACATTATTATGCTCCGTACGTGTGATTTAACATAGTTTGTATATCTCGACGTTAGTAAAAATATTTTTTTTTTTTACTGAAAGTCATTTTTGCTAGACTAATTCTAGTCGTTATCTATTTGTCACTTCTTCCATCTTGAATGATAACTCTATCTAGATACCGATATTTTTCCGTTAATTTATAAGCTTTTTAAAATATATACCTAATTTTTGTTTTCGCACATTTCAGCGAAACATTCTAAAATGACGAAAAATCAATTTAATCGTTAAGAATTAAAAGTTTGACCGTCTTTCTAAATTTTAACTAAATTTCGCTAATAAGTGTTCTAGATATCTTAGTTCGCGTATTTGTAAGGAATTGATAAATTCTTGTAAAGCTGCAATTCCGAGTGTTCATTTATGGTGATAGAACGGCGCATGGTCGTCAGCGAGTAATGCTATCCGAAAGTGTGTTAAGTAGCTATTATTACATCGTTTAACGTTGAAATAACAACGTAGGTCTTAGATCTTATCTTTGCGACACGTCGACCGAAATATCAACCAAGTCGCAATATAGTTAATCCGAATTTCCGAAATTTAAATTTATTTATTAGTCTGGAATGTTTCGCGAATAGTAGAAAAATATAAAACACGATTGTCGATTGACGAGGGCATCGTACATGAAAAGACAGCTCGACTCGCTATAGTTTAAACCCGAGTATGATGTACTATCAATTGCAACGGTGGTCTCTTCCTAGATTTCCACGGTTCTACTTTTTTAAAAACATTAAGCGAAATTGTACTTATCAGCAGACTGCGGTTTAGAGAAACTTCTTACTGCCCTCTCTACATGCTGAACAATTTGCAATCCTGATCACGTGTTCTATGAATGTTTTTCTTTAATAACATTACTGAACTCTGCCTTAAATTACTGCGCGCGTCTCGTAAAGGTCCTCCTTATAACCTATTATTGTCCCGTCTTCATCTTGAGAATCTACATCTGTTTCCCCGGACATAGCGATATTTCTAAAGAAGTTATCCGAGTGTTTATAGAAATATAAGTAATTACAGTATCACGTTGGGTAGACTTATCCCCATAAAAAATAAACATAAAAAATAAAAAACGAACAATAAAAAGAAAATGTATATATATACATAACATGTAACAAAAAAAAAATATTAACGACACAAAGACAAAAATTTTAAACAAAACAAAAAATAAATAAAAGGAGAATAAAATAAGAATCGAAACAATAAGTTCGCTTCGAAGCGTCAGATAAAAAGCGCAATAGATATAAATATTAAAATAACTTAACTATATAATTGCGAATAATAACAATTGAACATATGAAGAATATAATAATAATATGCATGATAACAAATTACGTTTAATCCGACGATACTTGTACCTGTACTATATACATGAGAACATAAGTTCGCTGGAATCGTAGTTGCTAATTATCAGTTCATATATGTATACTGCAGTTTTGAAGGAATTTATTCGCTAATTTAAATATACACTCTTTAATATAGTGAACATTTAAAACATGCGGCGCATATCTGATGTTACGATATAAAGAGATGCATTTAAAATGCATCTTAAATATTGATTTCGTATCAAGTTGCAGTTTGTTTAAAATTACCGGACGAGAATAAGTCATCGTGGGGCGGATAAAAGTTTTATATAAAATTAACTTATTATCGATACTTAAGATTTACTTTTATTAAAAAACGGATAAACTGAAAATATAGTTTTATTGGCTTTTATAACAGCAGCACTAATGTGTTCAATTTTTTTTTTTTTTTAAATAAAAAATTATGCCTAAGTAACGCGATCAGAACACTCGATAAGATCGCCGTTAATATTAATTTTATCATCGGGTTCGTCTGCGAGTAAAAAGTATCGATTCAGTTTTTAAATAATCGATTACGATTTTCCATTTAGCGAAATGGTTCAAAACTCGTTAAGATCCTTATTGTAATCTATTACTAGTTAAACTACACCGAATAAAGCTGTCATCAGCATAAAGAGCAACTTCGATGTTATTTAATTGGGGGTTAATTCGTAAAAGCCTGATAGAAACGATCTCCCAAGACGCTGCCCTGGGGTACATCAGCTAGACAAGCCATGCCGGAAGAAAGCGTTTTATTAATTTCGAGTATCCCGTTATTTTAAACTCGTCGTATATTTTTAATCGAAATAACAGTCCGGATTCTTCAACTTGCTGGAATAAGTTTAAAAGAAATTTGAAGCTGTTAGCTAATTAGAAAATTCTCGACTGGTCTCGTTAATTTAACTAGTAAAATTATTTCGTTGGAATTTACTTAATTCGTTCAGTCGAACTACGATATTAGTAAGACTATTGGAATGACTAAGACCGTTGTAAAAATTTTGACTCATACATCCGTTTCACACGTCGATCATCGTAATACTAGTTGACCCGAAAAAAAAATTCCGGAATTTTACTAGCCAGCTATCTTAAAATTCCATTAACTTTTTCTGTAGTTACACATTCGCGCATTGTCTTCATGTCTGTACTAGAAAGAAAAACAAGTTGTTAATAACAAAAATGAAAAGTAAATATTTCGCTGTATAATAAGAATACGTAAAATAACATAAATGTATATGAACATTATTATTATTATTATTATTATTATTATTATTATTATTATATTTATTATTAATGTGAAAGTCAGTACATTATACCTTGTACGTAGATCTTTATCTGTATGTGTATATTTTGAATGTGTATAAATCTAGTATAATTACGTCATATGTGTTAATTAACTATTAATTCATATACACTGGTATTTTCAGTAAATTGTATGAGGATTTTAATACAATTATCGATTTTTTACTAAATGCGAATTTTAGCTTGAATGTGGGTCTAAGATTTCAGATTTGAGTTGATATATATAAATTAACATGTAACATGTTTTCAGCAATTTCTCATTTAATTTTGGCATTGTTTAGCATAACACAAAGAAAGAAAATAGGCCTTGGTGTTGTTTGTGATCGTTTATAGTTTGTTTTGCCTGTTGAATTTTGTTACACATTCCGCTGTGTAGGTTTTATTTATTTTTATTACGAATTTTTTGGGGGGAGGGGGATATTTGAGCCCACCATAGATACAAAACCAACTATGTCAGAATCATTCCTTTTTTTTATTATAATGATTTCATTTTATGAGAGTATACCATGCAATATTTTGAAAATAAATTTAATTTTTAATTGATTATAATATTACTATTGCTATTATTATTATTATTATTACGTACCGATGGTTTGCTTATTATTTTATGGGACCGTTTCGAACAATATAATATTCTAGAGGATTAATATTACTCCTATCCCAGGTATATAAAACATTTTTTAAGTAACAATTTTTTTCTCTTTTCTTCATTTTTAATTTTTATACCAATTTAAAATTATACCTACTCTCTCTCTCTACATTGATAGAATGTTTTTGCTGTATTTTCTACGTTTGTTATTTGATGTTTAGTACGTGTCAAGTACGTAAATGTTAGATTTTAACCTAACTTTTATATTTCGCGTTCGGTAGCTTATATAAATAAGCGTTTCATACGTGTATGTGTGTGTGTGATATAAATGCTTGCCTGGCTGTTTTATACATAAATGTAACATCCAAATTACACGCATAGCCAATATTAATAAAAATTTATACGTAACTATCATTTAAAAAGAAATAAATGTTTTTATTCGATTTGATCGATTATATTATTGTTATTGTTTATTATTATTATTATTATTATTATATACGAGATTTTATGTATGCATTATATCTAACGTATCGCAATATGATTTTTTTGTGACCGAATAATGTTGATGGGATATTCTTTCAACAAACGACTTATAAGGCTGATTATTACAAATGTTAAGCGCCATTTTGCTGAAATATTTATACAGAAATATAAATCTAATAGAAGATTGCGGTTAGATTCTTGATATTATAACCGTTTAATACTTTAATTAGACTCCCGATGCGTATAGCGAACCTGCGATTCTAAAATTAATAGACTTTCTTCTAATCGAGTGTTGCAGATTAGGGACCACCTCCGATTTGTTATCGAAAAATAGTTTATTAAAATAGATCTTCCAGACTTAGTCTTTTCATTTTTCTACAACAATAGCCATCCGTTTACTGTCTAGTAACTTTGCTGACTTGTGCCTATATCATTCGCCCGTCACTGATTGAATTTACTTATGCATTCTAAAAGTATCATGCTTTACAGGTAGGGCCTCAATTTCCATTCTACCATGTTCTTGTTTTTATGTTTTCATCATTAAGATTGAGAATTTCATCGGTCATTCATTTATTATTTTATGTTTTCTCAATTTATTTTTTTTTTTTACCACTCGTTGGAACAGTTAAGATTAGTTTAACTCCTCCTTCGTTTGTTGTAAATTCAGCAACTTGTAGTTTTTACTACGGCTGATCTTAACTTATTCATATCTAATGTCTCTTTATAATTATTACGCTCGAATTTTCTTAAATCTCAGTCTAAACTTAGCAGTTAAAAGATGATGATCGGAGTTGATGCCTGCTCCAGGTACAGTAGTAACTGTCTTTATCGAATTCTTTAGTAGGTTATTTATTAGTATATAATCAAGTTGTGGTTTTTGAAGATCGGGTGTTCGCTATAAGAATATATATATATATATATATATATATATATATATATATATATATATATATATATATATATAATCTTTTTGGTAGTTTGAACCACATATGTGTTACAATTAACTCGCAGAAGACGAATAATCGGTCTCAACGTTCATTACTGGTTCCTGGTCCACCCAATCTAACACAACCCTTACTTTTCCGCTATCGTCTGCTCATGATTATCGGGATATTTTATCTATTATTTTCCGCGTGTCATTGTACAGTTCTTCAACACTGTCTGATGGTATTTGTTATTCGATTTTAGTGCGTACACTTGAATAATGTTAATTAGACGTCGAGCTCTCGTTAAATTTGTAAAATGGCTTAATACGTAACTGGTGTGAATCCTAACGCATACTTTACTAATTTAGATGATACTATTGTGCCTACTTCATTTCTAGGGCTATCCCTGTCGTCGTAAGTAACAAAAATTTCGACCGTTTTGTTGTTTTTTCTGCTCCCGGCCACTTATGTTCACATATTACCTTAATGTTGGATTTAACTACAAGAAAAAGCATTTTAGAGTGTCTTCCGGATTGACCGGATTGATACAATATTCTTACATTCCGCATGCCGATTTTATAAGTTTGGTCAATTTTATAGTCATTTACACAGACGTTGATATAGCACATTGTGCCCATTAAAGTGCTGCATTGGACTCAGGGCCGCGATTTTATATAGGTGCACAAACATTATTTTATATATATATATATATATATATATGTGTATATCACGATTCATTTCGTCAGTTCCGTTCTATTATACAGGTACATTTCCTTCTGAAATAAATTACCCCGCGTTAACCTTTAACAAAAACTTCGTCGTCTCACTACTCGACTGACGAAGATGCGATCCTTAAATTATAATTGAAACAGATGGCCGACGTTTTTGTAATCGAATTTGGGTTACACTTTTTTTCTTTAAAAAAAAACACACACCAGCGTCACCAGATGGCGGTACGGTCGAAATGTCGAAATCAAAGCGTCTCCTAATTTCAAAGATACGGGTAAAATAAACACGGAACACGGAAGCTTCGTATCGTCGCATCTGGTAAAGCTGAATTTTTTGAAAACGACCTTAATTCCGTTAAGTACGAAGATTATTCTCTAATAATCTAAGTACTTGTAAAATCCGAACCGTTACAGAAAGTGCGCGGGAGGGTGTAAGGACGCTACCGCCGATATGTTTAAATAATGAAAAGCCAAAGATTATCATCGTCGTCTTTTTCGAACGATTATCGCGCATAAAAAAAAAAAAAAAAAAAAAACCCTATTATTAACTCCGGTCTAAGAAAATGTACAGTTAGATGTACATATCCGGAGTAAAATGTACAGTTATATATTCACAAATGTGTGTATATATATATATTTGAACACGAACCAAATATTCCATCTTGAGATTATTGTTGTTAAGTAGTAAAAAAGAATGCAGGTATAACCCGACTACTACCTGTGAGCTAGATTACTATATATATATATATATTGTATACAATGTTTGTATGCTCGTATACATCAGCCCGGTTGTAACCTTGTTATACCACAGATTCTTGAAGTAGAATTCGGAAATGTAATAGTATTGCGTAGCCTTCGGCGTAGATGCAGAACAGTGTGAGAAGTACAACTGTGGAACTAAAATCCCGTTCGTGTACCGTTATGTCATACACCCGCCGTTTCAACCCGTTTAATTGTGTCAATTCACTGTATTCTGTTTCATTCTATTTGTGCTTATTTTATATATATATATATATTATATATCCTTGGCCTCTTTCTATAGATCACGTTCAATAAAAACAACCCTAACATTTCTGGGGTAACGGGATTGCTTGGTATATCGATCGTCAATGATCTGTGTGGTTATAGCTATATATTATATATATAATATATATATATATATATGTCGGTGACGTTACACTCTCTGTTTTTTGTAAGACGAAAGACGAAGACACAGTCTCGTCGTGAAGTACCGTTAACATTTTGTTTTCGAAACGAATAAAATAATCACAAAAAAAAATATATATACAAAAAATAAATCAAACTTCCCGACCAACCGGTTCTACTCGAAGATAAAATAAAAGATTTTCGATTTATTTACATACGCGACTCCAGACACGAGACTTTTTATTTTTTTTTCTTTTATTTTCTTTTGGGGGTGGAGTCTGTTAGACCTCTGCATTGTTAAAGATTCATACACGAACGTATTGTATAATATCGCTAAAATTTAAATTCGAACCGAGCCGCGAATTATTCGAATTTATTGGCGAAACTTTATTTCCTTTTTATATGTATATATTATATATTCGTTTTATCCCATATCCGTTAGCTCTCCTATTAGGGTGACTTCCTTTTTTTTAATAAGGAACAAAAAAAAAAAAAAAAAGGTGTATACGCACCTCGCCCTAAAAAAAAGAAAGGAAAAAAAAGATTCTAAACATAAAATAAATTTGAAAAAAAATCGATACTCCGTTATTTCGAGTTCGTGCTAAAACACATACTCGGTTTCGTAATGTTCTATTTACTAGCCCCTCGTACGTAAATACCCGTTAGCCGGGATAAATATACGAAAACCGTCGTAGGAAATTCTTTTTAAAAAATAATAATATTTAAAAAAAAAATAAACAAACATAAATTCCTTCTATCGTGGCTTGTCATCTAACGGTAAACAAACCTTTTTCGTTTGTAAGGTATACGTTGAAAAAAACCTGCGATATCCCTAAAAAAAATGCTTCAACCCGTAAATATATAGGCGCTTGTTGTATTTCTATGGCTTTATACGATACCTATTCCCTATTGTTGTCCGGCTGACGTTTTTCTTAAAATTACAATATTTCCTCGGAATATCCCGAGAAAAATAAAATATTACTAAAAAAAATGACGTCCGAGAATATTAAATGATTTGATACTACTTCGTTTTTCTTAATCTTCGGTATCGGCGGTTAACGGTGACATAGTTCTCTTCCTTATCTTCGCATTACTGGCCGGAAAATTTTTATAAATTCGCCTCTTTACGACTTCTTTATTTAAATCTTTAATATTTTCCGTTTTCAGGCTTGCTTATACATCGTCAACGTCTCACGACATACTATTACGTCTCCTAAGTAATCTTTCTCGCGGCGAAGGGTTAATTAATTACCGGTTTTATCTTTAGCAACCCTCTGCATTAGTACTTACACGCGGTCGACGTACGCAATTTGCAACATTTTCCTTATTAATTTCCCCGCTTTTCGTAACCGTACATTGAAACATATGTATTCATCACGTATGAACCACTTAATCCTGTTAGAGCATTCGATCGAAATTGCTATCTGCTGCGATGACCTTACACGACATGGTCGCCTGACTTATCCTGTTTAGGAGAACACACTGTTTACCTTCATAATTTTCACCAAACTAACTTAACCTTATTTTTTTTATTTTTTTATTTTTTATATTTTTTTGGGCCAGTTTTAGTCGACTGTTTGAACTATAAACTTATACTATTGACCTTAATAAAATTATATAATCTAAGCAAATCCGAGGAGGTGAAATCCATAATAAGCTCTCGCAGTTGTATCGGTATTCCTCGTTAATCGGAGTTCAGACAGAAAGCCATCTCGATTTTTATAATAGGACCTGATGTTCGATACAATATTACATACCTCGCAAACTTCGCTCCTGATGACTCGTAACTTGGCAAGAACTAGGTGTACAGTTTTGACCACTTCTTAGTCTGACAAATACGGAGACAAAATTTTCATGAAGGAGATCACCGTGTTTAAACCGGGGGGCTCTTTTAAAACATTTTAAATAGCGACACATTTTTTATCTTTTAACGAGCTTTTAAATTCGAAATACGATTGAAAAGAATGGTTTTGCCTGTGTTAACTGTGCCCATTGTAGTTTTAATTATTGCCGCAGTGAACAGGGACCCACTTAATGTTCCACGCTTGCGAAGTTGTCAAACCCATTGTCGTATCGATAGGTCTAATATACTCATTGTAAATTCTGGGAATCCAGACAGTTGTAAAAGAATACCCGTGGAATCAATGAGTATTAAGATACTTTTTTCCCCTAAATAATCTAACAAAAGACATAGCCTCGTACACGGCATACAATTCCATCAAAAATGGTAACCTAACCTTGTCGAACTCCTCTACTTACAACAACTCTCTTTTAATACTAACCGTGTATATTGTTGATGTTCTTTTATGCGATTATCGTAGCTATGTCCAGCTCGATGTTTAAAGAATCCATCGATATGTATTTTCTGTAGCAGGGAAGTGAACACACCGTGTGCGTCACATACTGCTGTACTGGAATGAATTAATTTTAATACCTTATTATAGAGTTCATTTATATATAAAGTTTTTCGATAATGACGTAATTGTCGAAAAGCCACGTGCGAATAAAAAAATTTTAGCATTATAATAAATTTCGTCATCTTTGTAAAGACTCTGTTTTTGATATTTTATCGGTATCTCAATATCCCTTCAAGCGTTGATGTGTTGTATCGTTAACAAAAATATTTATAAAGTTTTGAGTCCGAGTATAGACATTTTTTTTTAATTATTTTAAATCTGGAGCTGGATTTTCCAACTTAATTTTTATCTTACGCGTATATACCTACATATATATATATATATATATATATATATATATATATATATATTTAAATTTTAACGGTTTTCTTAAGCTGCATATTCAATTCTAATAATCCTAATTTATCCTGCGTTCTTAACTTTTGTTGCCACGTTACTGTCTCTCTCTCTCTATATATATATATATATGTGTGTGCGTATGTATTTTACTGTACATTATTGCAGCCGTATATCCCCTGTAAATTAGGTCACCTTATCATGTGGCTTGTTCTATTATGTCATATGACCAGATTCTCTTGAGCCTTTTCCTCCTTTCTTACTGTATGCGGTCGTCAATTCGATACTTTGTCCATCTTTGGTACACGTAAGTCGTTGTAATGGTGTCCAGATTTATTTATGTTTATTATTATTATTATTAGTAGTAGTAGTATTATTATTATTATTCTGACTTATCGCTTTGTCTTCCTGTATATCGAAGTTTCCGATTCCCTCGTTTAATCTCATTTCCAACAGTACACTTCCGTATATCGCTAACTTTCCCCACTAAATAAACGCTGTATTATGATCCGTATTTACTACGACCTGTAGTAGTGGTAGTAAAATTAAAAGGAACATCGACTTTATTAAAGTGCAAGTCGACTTGTACGATCGATCATCAATAAGTGGTTTTTTCAATCGACACTCCAGACAATTTACGCAAAAATTACTTTTAAGTATTTTGTACCTTTCCTTTCGAAAAAAAAAATACTCTATTTTTATACAACTTGGAAAAATTATATATATATATTAATATATATATTAATATATATATATTAATATATATATATAATTATTAAACTGTTCAGCGATGAAAATCAAATGCGTGTCGTCCAAACTTGTTTCTCAGGTATTTCTCATCTACCGTAAAACAGATGACAGCGAGGAAGTGTGCATCGAAAGAAATGGGTTAAAATTATCCGGTGGTACCGGTTGCCTACGGCTATTCCGTACAACATAACGGTACCTATTTACGAAGAAGTAATACCGATAACCGTTTACAATGTTATCGCTGCCCCTATACACGTACGTACAAACAACCACAAGCATCTTGTTACCGGTTTTGCTTTTCTTATACATTTCCACGCGTTTTGAACCTTTACTATCGCTTATTTGTAATGCGTTACGCTACGATTACAATCGCGTTAAAATTTCAGATTTAAATCCGAGTTCGAAATTTATTTCAAATTTCTGTTTTAAATCGAAGTAATTTAGACGCGAAAAATAAAACTTTAAAACGCGATATTTTCTTCACTCGCGTCACAAACACGCATATTTTGCAAACTTCGTCTAGGCATAAATATTTTCATATACAGCCGACGTGTATAAATAGGATGCAAATATTATGGAATAAAAAAGAAACACGTCTTAAGGACATCAGTCACTCTATTCAGATGTAGTATAATAAGGATCATTGGGAACTGATGTACAACTCTGAGAGCATCGAATAGAGTGAACGATGTCCGTGTTAAGAAGAGTTCTACGCAATTAGATGACGCATCGTTAGCTAATGAGTCAGCAAATTCATCGTTTGGGGAATACCTTTACGATTTGCTGCCCCCTCCATTCTGAACAATCTGCAATTCGGATCATGTTTTTTTTTTTTAACGCTCTGCTGTGACACCGATACGTTCTTAGCTCTACCTTATCTTGTTACGTTCTCCGTGTATTACATCTTCGTATAATGTATCATCCCTCATACATTTGGATAATTTACAATTATTCTCCCATTAGACAACATTTTTATGGAAGTCATTCGATTAAAATGTAAATAATTCCCACAGTATCACGTTGGGTAGGCCGTAAAGGCACCCCCCACATTAAAAAAAAAAAAAAAACAAATAGTAACGCAACAACGTATGGTACAAGAAGATGAGACGGAGCTTTACAGGAACTCGGGAAGCTATCGCAGCAGTGAATATTCTACTGTAAATAACGTTTTTATCCGTTTCATTGACTGCGAGAATTTGACAAAGTCTCCAACGTGAAAAACTGACGGAGATCCTTGAGACAACTGGAATCGACAAAAACGACCTACAGATAATAAGACCTCTTTGAAGCTGAGAGCTGATCTTAGGAGAACCCACATGAATAATATAACGTTCGAGATATAACGGGATGTAAGAAAATACTTTCCCACCTGCTATTTAATTTGTACGCGGAACAAGTCTTCAGTAAAACAATTTCCAATACGAAATATTTTTTTCTCTTTTTCTATTCTACAACTAGCCCCTTTGGAGGATATCTAGTAGATCTTTATATGAGAGGTGATGAATAGGAGAAGAAGTTACAAAGGAAAGGAGTAGGAGATCGCGTAGAATAAGAGAAGGAGAAACTAATGTGGACAGGAATGAAACCAACCATTTGTAGCAATTTATGGTGCTTGCTAAAATTAATTTTTTTTTTTTTTTTACATTTACCTGTTACAATCTTAACTTAACGTTAAATAAGTAACTATATTATAAAGCTTATCGCATAACACAGAACATATCTTATTACGTAATACAAACGAGTGTGAAGCCGTTAGCCCACTGGCTAAAGCTTCCAAAAATTAAATTAGGCAGTTAAATCGAAGACTTTCCTCCTCTGTAAACGTTCGGCTTCCTCGGAATTATCCATCAATGCGATCGCTAATCGTGATTCTCCAGTCGATGAAAGTACTTCGTCGCTACATCTGATATTATGTAACGTTTTATTTGAGATGAACCGAGGATTATTATACGTCATACTTCGTTTTGAAAGCGTTGCACAATTAATATGTTAGTACATTTCGAACATCCTTATAGCGGTGCTCTGTATCACTAAATTAGCTTTAACAGCATCTTTTAAATTTACTCATTAACAAAGGCTTCTGATAGTTTAGATTTAAATATACTTATATTATTATTATTATTATTATTATTATTATTATTAGAAAATTTGGGAATAGATCGCAACATACTTAATGTTATAAATCAATATTTCTCGATAAGCGATCAACCATATTAGAAATAGGCACGTACTCAAAAAAACAACAAATATTAATTAGGAGTACCACAAGGTTCTGTATTCGTATTTGTGGAACATATAGTGTTTTCTCAAATTTATAACATACTGTTACCTGACAATGTAGAAATTTTTACATTCGTTGATGATATAGCTGTAGTAATTGGTGACGAAAACGACTGTTTAGAACAAAAAATAAATGAAGTATACCAAACAATAAACATCTGGTCGCAGTCGTTTAACCAGAACATTAATGATACTAAGTCAAGTTACATGGTATTCGACAAAAGATTAAAAAGCAAGAAATTAAACTTAATGCAATATGGTTTAAATGTACAATATGTCACACAAACTAAATATTTAGGGGTATTAATAGACAACAATTTAAAATTTTATAATCATTTCAACTATATTAGTAATAAAATTAGTAAATTTATAAGTATATTCAATAAATTAACAATAATAGAATTAATTATAAGAAGGGATTAATTCTATATAAAAGCGTAATTTTGCCTAACATAATATATGGCGGCATAATATATTTTGATATGCTTAACATAAAACGGTTTCAGAAGAAATTAAAGACCTTTCAGAGAATGGTTGCAATTAAATTAAATCATATAGAACGGTTAGTTATATGTCGAGTATTGTGATTGCCGGCATTAAACCGTTAATATTTGAAATCAAAAAACACATAAATATTTTTTTAACAAAGAATAACGTAAATATACTCCGTGAATTTAATAATACTCAGTACAAACATCCTTATTATTTACACGATGGAAAAATATTAACGTCGAAACAGTTTAAAACCGTATAATCACTTTAGTGAAAAATATCAAATGCTTTGGGAAGAATACATTTAACAAAACAATATTTTCCCAGTATAGACGACCGATTAAAAAACGTTTTATTTATACCGAACTATTTTAACCTACAATACCGGACATGGTATCTTTGAAGAATATACGAATATAAAATTTCATACTCGAATAAATGTCAAATATGCAACCTACCCGATAATACTAAGCACATACTTTTAGGATGTAATCGCAATAGTACTAATTTTAATGTTACCCAACTAGTTAATAAGAAATTTACAAATTTTAATGATTTTGCTGTTGCCGAAATAAACTATAGAAAAATACGTGTAAAATTATACTAATTAATTAACAACATAATTAACTTTATTATAAAAATATAAGCTGATTAGAGCGCCATAAACTTAAATGGATGGGCTCTTTTTCAGTTTATAATGTTCTTGTATTAAATTTTACTAATACATTTACCCCATCGTGTATTACGAATTGGGGGCCAAAAACAGCATTATAAAGTGGGGAATTTTGTTTTCGATCGTTAATTCGGATTTTCTTAGTCAATATTGAGAAGTTCGATATACAGATGTTTACGTTGCATCATTATATGGTGTTTGCAGTTTATTATCCATACGTATACCGAGGTAGCGTACAGTATTTTTTATTTTGTTTTTTTTATGGTATTTCCTTGTTATAGATGTTGACTCTGAAATTATATGTCGATTTGTGAATGTTATATGCGTTGATTTAAGCCGATTTATTTTGAAAAGACACGATGACACTTCTATAACCCCAAAGCAGTATCATCTGTGAACGTAGCGATATCGACATTTTTAACTTCTGGTATATCTTACAGTAATTGCCCTAGTACGTTACTTTGCAAAACCCCGGCGCTTATTTGACGACCGAGATTCGCCACTTTTAACACGAAATGTTCGATGCTGTAAATTCGGTTTCAACAACGTACTGAATAGGAAGTATTTTATTTAATTTGTCAAATAAATCCTGTATAGAGTATTGAAAATTTTCTCA
Source organism: Coronaproctus castanopsis (assembly GCA_032883995.1). Taxonomy (NCBI): domain Eukaryota; kingdom Metazoa; phylum Arthropoda; class Insecta; order Hemiptera; family Monophlebidae; genus Coronaproctus; species Coronaproctus castanopsis. Next base: position 71,936,498 of record CM065053.1, read on the forward strand.
ACATCGAGCAAGACAGCAGTGCAGACTTCCTTTTCCTCTAAAAATTCTTCAGTTTTACGAACGTCTACAACAGAATCGATTTCTCATTGTTAAGTTGCTGCTGGAGAAAGTCGTTTCTTGTTTACGATCTACTAAGTTCGATCGATGTGCCGCTGAGTCTACAGTTACTTTCATATGTAGTCTCATACAATTTAACGGTTTGCTCGTCGCATAAATTATATATTACCATTAATTGTAATGTCACCATTACTACTATTACTATTTTGCCGAATTGTCTGTTTACTTCCTTGTTAACTGGCACTAAATGTTGATATATCGAAGAGTAGTGATTTTATTGAAAAACTGGATAAACATAATATTTTGTACACATTGTCAGTGGACAACGATACAAACTTTTATAATTTATAATCAAAAATAAAAATTCCGGGAAAAAAAGCGCAGGAAGACGAGGCTGGATCAAGAAGATAAAGAAGTGGACCTGTGTCACGTCAGTCTAGGAGCTCGTGCAATATGTAAGAGATTGCAGTTGTGATTGCCTACACCCTTGAAGGGTATGACAAAAAAAAAAAAGGGAATAAGATTGAGAAATCTAAAATTCTTTTAAAATAAAACCACAAGTGACACAAAAAGGTATGGACTATCGCCATTTCTGTACGATCGCTCATTAGAAAACTCGGAGAATCGGAAGTTAGAACAAATAAAGGAGGTATTCGGATCCGAACGAACGCAAACAACGTATCGATTGTTTAGCTTTTGAAAATAGCGATTCTGTCAGATGATATGAAAGATTCATAAGATAAGCGTTGATTTTAAAAGAAGAAGCAAAAACGTACGACTATAGATAAAAAATCAAATATTTAACTGAAGCTCCGAAATGTAAGGGAACAAAATTCGGGAAAATTTAACGCATTATTAGGTTTAAGTATCCGGAAGAAATGATACAGTCAAATGTACTGGATAAGTAAAACATTATAGACAGAGCGAGAATAACAGCGTTTCAGCTAACGAAGAATTTACATCTAAAAAGGCAAAAACGTATACAATGCAGAATATATTTATGTCTCGAAACGAATAGATTAAATAATACGAATGAGAGAGAAAAGAATGATAATCTGAAAAATCAGTCGACTGAAGTAAAAAAAATAATTGCACATCGAAAATAAGAATAACTCCTAAAAAGAGACGTAGGAAATAGTCGAGGAAATGACAGATATTTTACGTAAAAGAACAGTCGATTTAACGATCATCTTATAAAAGGATAGAATGAATAGTATAAGTACCGGCCTTGGAAGAACCGGCCAAGTACCGGAAGATATAGAACCGTTTCAGTAGTCAAAAATGCGACTGAAGCAGAGTTTTTTAACCAGATACTAACTGAATGTCCAAAGAAAGCGCTGCATAAGAACAAGCTGAATTATCCACAATGCCAAAGAGTGATTCGAACAGCTGGATTTGGAACGATGGAATGATTTCCATCTCGAAGAAGAGATTAATTTTTAAACCATATTTTTCGCTTTATAATTAATTAGTTTTTAATAAAACCATTTAACCGTGTAGTTTTTTAAAAATTTTCTTTCAAGAATCAACAGTTTCATGAAATTCGACAATCTTTACAATACAGGCGAAATATTTTTAAAATGTGTTGTTATTATTAATGATTATTGTTAATATTTATTATTATCATTATACTTATATTTGTGTTTATTATTAATATAGTTGTCGCCGTTGTTGTGATAATTGTTATAGATGTCCAAAGAGAAACAGGTGAAACAGCATCCATCATAACATAGTAACACACTTCATGAATGAAGGTTAACGACTGTCGGAATATAATAAGTGCAGCGATCGATAGGATGCACCACCAAGTAACCTGTACTACGACTTCTAATATATCGAATGCGTTAATAGACAAAACCTGAAACTCGCACGAATTTTATACATAGTGCATACGTACGCAATAATTCTATGTTGTAAAATTCCTTCTCCGGTTATTTAAATATAGAAAATAATTAGTATTATAACGCGCTAAACATATATTACACACGTACGTTTCTCGACTAGTCGAAATATAATCATAGAATTAAATTATCAGACTAAAAATTAGAACTGTTGCTTAAATATGTCTATTGACTACGAACTCGTTTTACGATAGTTCGGCTAAAGGAAATTTTCATAAACGTGAAATCTATACTAACCTCGAGTATGCAATATTCGTAAAAACTGATGTGGTTTTACTAAATAAAGCATTCCACACAAATTACTATGAAGGTATTATTTATAAAACAATTTCCGAAATATGTGTATATTAATTAATAGCTATCTCGCTAACAGATTTTTTAATGTAACACACTGTATACATCTCTACAGATGAAACTTGTATCACTGGCGTACCACCGTGGGGAAGTATGTTAGACACTTTTCTATTCACGCTGTTTCTTTAAGACTACCGTTGAAAGTTGTACACATAATGCTCTATGCTGATGATGATGTATTGTTTCGTAGCCGATATCGAAGCAATTCGAAATAAACTGCAGCCGGATGTATATGTCATAATCGATGTTAATCAATTTAAAATCGAAGTAGTCTCAATTGCCTACTGAACTGTAAATCGATAATGCCAACATTAGCTGGGCACTTTGTATTCGGTACTTGGGAATTACTTTGAATCTATAGAGCATATAAACAATTCAAAGTCTTATCTTAATAGTCGTATATAAAAATGTTTATTAAACTTTTATTTTTACTCATTCGTGTCCAGTTTGGTGTTTCGTTTGTAAAAATTACGAACGATTTAAAATAAATTTTTATAATTCTACTTCTTCCTTTATCCCTCTAGAGGGCGTAGTGATGTTAAGAAACAGATGTTATTGATCCTCATGTTGATCTATTGTGAGCAAGTGCTTCGTGCATGTCTAAGCCAATTAACGATTTCAACTGATCAGCCCAGCGCGTTCTTGGTCTTCCTTTTTTTTTTTCCTTCGTCCATTCACTTTTCCGGTGATTATTAGACGTTGTAGAGAATTCATATCTCTCGCAATAAAGAAGCCGAGAAATCTTTTCCTTATTTTGATTAATAAACCAACTTCTAGAAAACATATTAGTCTTTCGGTCCTACTGCGATATTCTTAATAGCCTCCTATATGCCCAGCTTACCCGTCTATTCTGTCGACAGCCTCAGCAGTAAGTATGTTTAGCAAATTCAATTTTGTGTTCAATGTCAGTGCTGTATCCTTCCAGATCTTTGCTAGTCTAACTGTAGCACTGCGCGCTAATATGATAATCCGCGTTTTATATGTGGTAAGCAGCTTCCGCTGTGTTAGTCAACGATGATCTTGGATACACAAAATTATCCACAACGTCAATTCCGCATGTACTTCTTTGCTTGACCTTAATGCTTTTATCTATTATCGTGATTTTAGTTTTAACTAACAATCCATACTCCCTACACTGGTTTTCTAGTCTCTTAATTTAACCATATTTTCTTCGATAAAAACGTAATTCATTGACAAAATTCTACTCGATTATATAGTTGTTATCGTTTGTAATTAGATTCTATTGCGTATGCTCTTAATTACACCTATATTTATCTATATAGTTTCTATAAATTTTCTAAAGTAGCAGGTTTTTATTTATATTTCTTTTCCCGATTATTTGTATTAATTGTTTATCATGTAATTAGAAGATTTTGGTTATCCATGACAACTTTCATGCTGTGTGTTTAACTGAAATAAATAAACTGCTAGGTTCTGTCGCTTTTTTTATATATATCATGTATGATGGATGACCATTTTTTATTTCATATATATATATATATATATATATATATATATATATATATATATATATATATATATATATATATACATAGAGAGAGAGAGAGAGAGAGAGAGTTTCCAAATTGTGTTTAGCCTTTTGTGGTGAACCTAAGTATTTTAATTTATCATTGCCTTCACTCCAACTCTTTTTAAAGATTGCAGTCTCTTTCTTTCATTATTTTCTTCCTCCTATACTAAGTTTATTTTATTTGTTCTTTTATAAATAATAATTATCCGATATTTCGTTTGCCATGTCCATTATATATGATAGATGAAATTTTACTGCTAACAAAAGAATTTTTTTCACCTTTTATAGCTTGACATGAAATGTCCGATTTTTTTCATCTATATAAATACGTTGAAAATTATCTACAGTTCACGTAAGAAGCGCTAGTAATCATCATTAAGTTTCATCTCCGTATCGAAGATAGGCGACTACTTACCTATACATATTTTCTTATACGGTGTAAGTAGTGTAGAAGGCCCAGGTGGATGTTGCTCTGAACGAAGCGTATCGTTTAGTAACACGATGTTTGAAACCAACGGCAGTAGGAAACCTCTATTTACTGAGCGGTACAGCTCCGCCACGCATAAGACGCCGTTAGCTGACAAACCTACGTACGACGAAAGGCATCCAATGTACGGTCAAACTACAGGCTGAAGTCGAGAAGTTTCATGAAAACTACCAAGGAATTAAATATTGCAACCCGAAAAAGAACGGATAAATCGATGGAGTATGGAAATTAAACCAAACCCCGTAAGATCGTCAGAGGAAACGCTGACACCAGGACTTAAAGAGAGATGGCCAATATGGCGCACAATAAACCGAATACGGACAGGCTATTACAGCATCAGAAATGATGAAATGGGGCCTTTAAAATGCCAATGCGGAGAACGCCGGACAATACAACTCATAATGCAGTGTAAAAAGAACCCGACGATGTGTCACGATGTTACCCTAGTAAATGAAAAAGCCAAGATCCTGGCCGAATATTGGTGCGACAAAATATGAATCCCAAGCGAATACGAAAAGAAATAAGAATTTTTTTTTGGTGTTACTAGCGCGCATACTGTACAGTGGTGGTTTGCCATTCCAGGCGATAAATATTTTCCGATAGTGATAATTTTTGTCTGGCCGACTGTATTCGAACTGGATACCTTCCGTATAGAAGTCGGTGCTCTAGTAGTCTATTCCGACGACTATTGTACGATAAACAGCCGTAATAAAATTCGTTATTTTATCTCTTCGCATCTCCGCCACTTTACTTACATAGACCGCGGGGGAAACTCTTCGTATTAAGATGGTTTTTTTTTTGGCTTTATTAGTCCTAATCAACCGGCTAACTTCCGGCGTAGTTTTCACATTTCAAACCGTTACTACGAGGAAAACCGCGAAATATTTTATTTTTAAAAGTAACGGGCTTTCCGTACGATTTTCCACGCGCTGTCGATATAAGGTGGTCGGGTTGCAGGGGACAACCTGGATAAATACGGGTAAACGGTAATAATAATTAAACGGGCGAAGATAAAAAGCTGGAAATATGTATCTTACTATTATTATTATTATTATTATTATTGTAATATTATACTTCGTACAGATATACGGTATTGACACTGAGAACCGAACAAGTCAAGCCTCCATTGCCGCGGTATGGAGGTTATAGCCGGTCATCGTAACACTTACCTGGTTGCCGCTTCCATTAACAAAACGACTGGCATAATAATAATGGTCTCGGATTGGCGGTCTTACCTGTGTTCGATCGTCTTCGCCTCACCATTTCCTTCTTTACCGCACTTTCCTATTGTATACTTTCTTCGTGGGACTTCATTATCTTCGGTACTATCCATCTTTGTCTATCGTCGTCAAGGTTGGGGGTAATTCTCGTTATATATTACTACTATTATTATTATTATTATTATTATCATCGTGTACTATACACCGAATATAGCGGTTCTTCCTGGTTCGTTAGATGTATTCCGTGACGTAATGCAACGGTACTTTTGCTCGCAATTGGTTGCATGGCCAGAGCGTAGTCGAGCCTGTCATCTCTTGATTCCTTTCGACGATGTACATTTATATGATAGAACTCCGAAAATTAAAAAAACTTAACGCGACCGTAAATAATCGAATAAATACGTAAATAAATAGGACGCTTTTGTTTTGTTATTTTATTCTAAACGGGGTTTCCCTATAATTCGGCCAGTTAACGAATTAATAAAGTGAACGTATTAAGTTCGAACGGAATGTATTCCTAGAAGAATAAACGAAAAAAAAGATTAATACATTTTTTAATAAAAAAAAAAAACAAAAAACATCAAGTTCCAGTTATGCATATGGGTTGAAAATTGAACGCAATAATAAAGCTTTACGAAGTGAAATATGTCACGCTTATTGGAGGTCGCTCTAAAATTAAGCTAGAGAACAATTTTAGATATTCCGGTGGTGCTTATAGTAATGAAATATATTTTTCAAATCTACTAGAAACAACTTACCCGCCTGCTGTGTGATATGCTTCAGAACCAAACTCGTAACACTCTAACCGATCGCTATTTGTAATTCTCTTATTATATATATATTTCTAAAACTGTTATACGTTCAATATGTAACTTACGGAATACAAATTAGGGAATGTGCTGAAGCATCTAATCGAGAAAAGCACTTCAAAAAAACCTTCTTCGACCGAATAGTCGTTGGTTTCAACGAAATGACGCACTCCGTGCAGATCTTTAGATCAAATGAATGAATGAAGTAGTGATTATGATCGACAGCATCAGAAACGACTTTTTTTTTACCATCCAAATCCGTAGGCGCATCGGTACTCTACTAATCCGGATCTCAGAAAGCTGAAACGTACCGAACCTTATCGATTGATCATTAGCGATTAATATAAGTAGCGGTCATTACTCCGCTGCGCGCATGTTAAGCTATTTATAAATACCGCTTATTTAGTTTAGATGTAAGGTTGCAGAAATAAAGCGGCTATCCTTTTTACTGGCAAATGATCAGCGAGAAGCGGGAAACGCCACAGAAAATTAAAGGTGAAAAACCGGATTTGAAAACATGAACGAATTGTCCACAGGTCTCAAGACAGAAACCTTACTTCGAACACTATCTGACAGATCACAAGCTAAACGTCATTAAAATTATATATATTAAAGATACGGTACAACAAGAAGTCGATAAATGATTGAATAAACGCTGAAATAATTACGTCTTAAAACGCTTTTTCTCGCAATCTTGTGTTTAATAGTGAATTAAATATAAACATTTAAATATGTATTAAATTTTGCCGTGCTATTTGATAAAAAGGAAAAATTTCTAGTAAATAAATATTTTTATTATAATTTTTACCCGTAATTTTGCGACACGGTAAATGAATTGCGAAATAAGTGCCCGCGGATAACCGGTTGTTTATCAATTCGATACGTGCAATTAATTTTCGTAAATTTGACTAAAAACCGAAGTGAATTAACTTTTTAAAACGTATATAAATGTCATATATTAAATAGTCTTAAAAAAAATGATGGGCACGCCAAACAATTATTTCTCTTCCTATGTATACATGTATTGTATATAATATATATATATATATATATATATATATATATATATATATATATATGTACGTATAATGTAAAGTCCAGTTAACTCGAAAGTTGGTCATTGACGTTAGCTGACGATTCTCGTTAACCAGAAGAATGATAAAGCGCCGGTCAAACGACACATATCCTGAGCCAGTCAATACGACGTGGTTTAAGTATTCGTTTAATCGGACACCTGAATTGACTATAGGCTTTACTGTAGGCTGTATTAAGGACACTCTATCAGTACATGTTAGACAGACAGTGCAACGTTGCAGACCGTACACAATGGAGTTTCCGATCTATTAAGAAGATAAGCATGCGTCAGTTTAGACACAATCGGAGTCTGCTGACAACTACATTATCTCTCCGATGTCGTAAATGTGTCTTCCGAGGTGTTATTTTTGGTTTGATAGATCGTAGATTGTTCGACGTTGATACGGATTGCCATTCTTCTTGCCATAACTGAAATAAAGGTTGATCTCATGAACCGGAACTGCGAAATACAGATAACTCGCTTCCCTATCAGCTAGCTCATTTTCAGCAATTTCGGTATGCGCTGGAATCCAGCGTAATGTAATTTCAGTATTTTTAGTAATTAATGCTATAGGATGTCTATTGTTGTTAGATACATTATGAATAGCGTGCAAAGCTGGAAGAGTCTGAGCAGTTCATTATTGACAAGCTAGACTCCAATATTCACGTCTACGGCTGGATTCAAATATTACGTCACATTATCGTACGTATGTAAACTCATTTGTACATTATTCGGCTTAACGTTGATTCCCGATTGGTCGAAACCACCGTGCACGTTAAACAAAGCAACCTTAAAGACCCTTTAAATATAGATTTAAAAGAACGTTCAAAATAGCCTGTATCGATTATATTACAGTTATTAAGGATCGGCGATGGTTATATCAATAATTGTAACAAATGTAGAGAGCAGAAAAACGCGACAAAATGGAAAAATCGATATATTAGTCAAACGGGCAGTCGATAGGAATCCGTAGAGACAACGATATAGGACTAGTACACGTTATGATTACATTATTCCTATTTACGGCGTTTAGGAACGGTTAATAGAGGTCGGCTTGCTATTATTCTAGTTCAGAAAAGTCTATAGAACACGCTATATGTCGTGACAAATTCCATCAAGAAATAAGATTATTATTTTTTTTTTTTCTAAGGGAAAAAAAACTATTACCAAAATTAAGATTTCTTTCCTTGACGATATATAATAAATCTATTATCTTGAGAATGTGTGTACTTATATCGGTTTATAAAGAATGCTGGTATAAAAGTGTACACGTTTAAAACTCGATTAAACTGCCCTAAAATAGTATAAAGCCAAAAAAAATTCGCGTGTTCAAAAACGAATCGGTCAAAACCGAAAGCTAAAAAAAAAAAAGATGTGTAATTAAAGGATAGATCGCGGGTAATGAGGAATATCCTAGATGAAATACTGAAAGGGAAGATACGACGCCATCGAGAGGGAAGAAGCCGATGGCATAGTTGAAAAACCCTACAACGATCGAAATCGATAAGCGAATTAATATAAAACTATCCGATTTCGGCGCAAAAATACAGGCTGTTTATGACTGCAGATAATTAAATACTTTTAAAATGGAGACATTTCATCGCATCAACAGGAAACTAAAAAAATTTGTTATCGTTTAAGTTTCACGTTATAATCGTGACTGAGCGAGTTGATAGGTATTATAAGGAATAATTATCCATTTAATAATATTTTATTTCGATTCTTTCTTGTTTAAAAAAAAAAAAAACGAAAAATAAAATAAAATTCGTATAAAAATTCTTCAATCTATGTAATTTATCAAATGGTTGATTTTGCGACGCTTTCTCACTTTTTTCAACGTTTCTCTCTTTCTATATTCTGTATTATTTTTTTTTCAGTTTGTTTATTCGTAAAAGTACCCTCATCCGAATTTTCCAACCTCGTATCCGTCCGAGAGCGCAGTATGAGAGTGTTTCCTTTCATTTCTCTATTCGCAGAAAATTGTTAAGCACCGATTAAATATAAAGTGACCCAGAGAAGACGGACGATTTTGCGCTTTTTGAATAGCGCAGTTAGTAATACTACGCAAACCATCACGTTTAATGTACACACGAGAGATTCGTTTTTATCCACAGTTATTACATGTCATTCTATAACGAGAAGGAGCGCGCGTTTTTTACGTGAAACATTATTTTTTTTTTTTAATATAAATAACATAATTACAACTGGCCTAGAGGCCATCTAGCAATTTTTATGAAATGCGAAGTAGTGTGAGAGGGGTCAACACACCCATTAGTGCTCCCCAAAGAAATCCAGTAGAAATTAGGATAAATCAAACGTCCTGGTTCGTTTTAATCGGCGTATCTGAATACTGTTATCTAATAAATTGATAGCCAGTGTATTTGTATGAGACTCCAAGCGCCTTTTATACTGCTCAACCGCGTGTTTGACTTCGTCTTTAACATAAGAATGAGAAGGTCACGATGTAAAGTATAATTCGAAACATACCAAGGAGGAGCAATAAGTAACGATCTTATTTTGGAACCGCTGTATCTTATTTATATGGCTATTTTTTGCGCAGCCCCATAGCATCAGGCCGTATGTCCACACAGGCTTTAGCATTATTTTATAAATTAAAAGCTTATTTTCAAGAGAAAGACTGGAGTGTCTGCCAAGAAGCCAGTACAGCTGCTTCAATTTTATGTCGAGATGTTTTCTTTTCTGCTCGACATGTTTGCTCCACGTTAATTTACTGTCAAGATGCATCCCCAGATACTTAACGTAATTCTGTTGAGAGATTAATTCCCAATTTAATGTAGTGGGTGGACAGGTTAAGTTTCGCAAAGTAAATGTGACCTGCGTGCTACTTTCATTAGCTGCAATACGCCAACGTCTCAACCGGGTTTCGATTTTTATTAAAGACCGTTGCAGAGTTTCGTGGACTAGGTTTTGTTCTTTGGCTACAGCTAAAATAGCTGTATCGTCCGCAAACGTGGCAGTTATAACATCGTCACTAACTGGAAAATCAGCCGTGAACAATAGATAAAGCACCGGACCCAAGACACTCCCTTGCGGCACGCCAGCGAAAACATTATAGATAGTGGAGTATTCGTTTTCGAATTTTACTTGGCATGTACGATCCTCAAGGTACGATTTAAGGAGAAGGAAGTACGGATGAGGAAGAATTTTTTTAAGTTTATATAATAGCCCATGATGCCATACCTTAAAAGCCTTCGGCGTCAAACGATCACGATAGTAAAGGGTTTCGAAAAGAATTCAAAGTTACGCGATTTGGTTTTTGTGTGCGGAGGATAAGAGCCGCGCTTACGAAACACGTCCAAGAGATGTGGAACAGGTGAAAAGTCGGATTTATGAAGAAATTTCAAACATTCAGCGACCTTATGCTCGAAAAAGTCTTGGAAAATGTACTGAATGAATGTATTGTTGAAAATGAACGATATTGCGTTGCACAAATGAGATTGTAAGCTAATCTCTCGTTTTCCTATTTTAATCATCAATGTCTGATATATGTAGCAAATTACAAGTAGTTCAAAATCGTCGCTGCAGAATTTCGTCGAATGCTACGCGATATACCTAGAATTTCTAGTCTACACGATAAACATCCGTTACATATATATTCATTTATTAATAATAAAATATCAACAAAATTTTATGAAAAATTTTAAATTCATCGAAACAAATTAATTCGTATAATAGGGAATTATGGTACGCACACGTTACACTAAGTATATGGTAGAAACACAGATTCTTAAGTATATCGTAGAAACACAGATTCTTGTAAACCTTTTGTTAAGTATAAATATTTTTAAAGTTAAATTATTTCTAAACGCATTGTTTTTTTTATTTTATTAATTTATCGATTTATTAATTTTTGTTTCTTCAGTGTGCCTGTTTTTTCTATAGGTTTTTTTATATTTTCCTGCATTATATTCTTTAAATAATTTCAAAAGAATATTATAAGTTTTGTAATTATACATATTTAGAGTTGCTAAGGTTTACGTATAGATATATACTTAGCTTTAAGTTATGAAGGAAAATTGTTTTCAGTTTTTGTGTAAAAAATATAATAAAAATTTTTCATTCATTCATATGTTAAAATAAAATTTCATTCAAAAATTTTGGTGCAGTAGTTTTCGAATTATTCAAAAAACAACAAAACTCTGCCGTCTTCTCTTGGTCATCGTATACCTTTTGAAAACTACAAATCCGTCACGCCGCAAAAGGAGTTTCGGAGAAAAAAAAATTAAATAAAATCATCTGAATTAACGAAGCTCTACTCGAATTTTCTGCGAAATCCTTTCCAGATCTTACAGGAAAAGCTTTGACGTTTATATAATAAATGAAGTTGAAAACACCATTTCTGCACGTCTACACTTAATCGAGTAGAACTTCAAACAAATCGTGTCAGTCGTGTTAGACTCGTCATCCGGATCGCATTTTTAAAATAACCGGAAAAATCGAATCTAAAATATATTTTAAAAAAATGTATATAATATTTTTTCTATCCGGTACCCCTACCTGTGAGTTCTAGACTATCTAGACTATCATTTTGGATGGCCCACTAATAATAAGGTCAATTTTTTTCGCATAATAAATATATATATATATATATATACATTTTCGTTCGCGAGTATGTTGTCCCATGACATAATTTCCTGATTCCTGATTCTTTTCAGTGCACTACTGATTGTCCCCCGCAAGTTTTTTCCATAACCAAACAACACGTATTCTTGGTCGCCGTCAGTTTTACTTCGGATACGGAAATTATACCGTCATCTACCATCTTGGCCGCTTTTTTATTTTTATTTTTTCTAGACAAAAGAAGAATTTGGGGGAGTTAGTGTGTGAAGCACCCCCAACCGGGTAGACCGGAGGGTAGCAAAAAATTAGGTCAGTCTCTAAATAACGAACGATAATACGTGGGAAAAGAACTTTCTTCCTTCTTCCTGGTAGTCTCGCTTATTAAACTATGTGGATTTAACTTTTTTTCTATTATATATATATATATTTTAGAGGTCATAAAAAACTTTAACTCGTTCTTTATTTTTTGAATGCAGACGAAAAAGAAGAGTTCTCCTGATCGAATTAACTCTACGTCCAACCATTTTCAATTGATCCTTCCCGGATTTGTGTTATACGTAGGTGGATAATGAAGAAAAAAAAAAACAGCAACAAAGTCCCTGTAGTAATTATTAGATAATCAAACAAAACTTTTCCGCGTTGTGGCCATTTTAGAATTATACATAATTTTAATAGTAATAAACGATAATGAAATAAATTACTAATAATAAATCGAATGGCCGAAGAACCTGAACTACTAAATCTGGTAAATTTGAATATTTCGGACATATATTCAGGTGCATCCAGAACAATACCATCTTCTGCACCTAATACGGGAAGGCGAAATTGTAGGGAAGAGAAATCCGGGTAGAAGAAAAATGTGTTAGCTAGTAGATATAAGAGGGTGGTGTGGCCGTACCGCAGTCGAACTACGAGAAGCTGTAAAATCAAAATCGACAATACCCACGATGATGGATTTGCAATTGTTACGGCAAGGTTTAATTTCAAAAATACTGGAAAAAAAAGCCAAAAAACGAAGTGTAAATGAAATATAACCAGTAAGAAATAATAGAAATAAATCCGATAATAATTACCGGCTGATAATTACGATTATGAATAGGTAAGATTTCTACAATTTAGCCAAAGTGTGTTCAAAGACGCTATAGGACATTGCTAATGGGGGAATTTTACGTTTCAATTGGCTTAATTTCGTTTCCAGCAAATTTATGCCTCAAGAAAGTGTGCTCGGTCCATTGTTGTACAGGAATCATTTGCTGATGACACTGCAGTAACGGCTCCTCCGCAAATATAAAATAAAAACTTACAAAGTACAGAAAATGAAGTAGAAAATTGGTCGAGCAAATGAAAATCGTCAATAAATGAGTCTAAGTGTACATTATACGTACTAAAAGGAGAATTCGTCGATATAGGTATAATGTTTTCATCGATCGAGCAAAGTCGTAACATATCTCGGAGTTTACCTAGACGAAACCTTAACGTGGACTCGGCAAATTATTACCGTACAACGTAATATTAAAACTTGTACGGCTATACGCAGCGAAACTATGAGTCTAAGCAGTTTTTAAAAAAAATTCTGACATATCGAAACAGGGTGTAAAGCGCTATTTGACGAAGATTTAAATGTAAATAGAAGATATAAAACACGTAGCGATTCAGAAGCATATATGACGATTACGGTACCATACAAACCCACTGGCACTCAGTTTACTGAAGAAACCAGTAAAGGTTAAATGATTGAAAGAACAACGACGATGAATTGAGTGTAGAAACCAAATTTGACACCTCGCTAATGGGCATGTTTGCAAAAGATAAAGTTCTCGAGAGACAACATCTGATGGATGAAGTTGTGTCAGCACCTGATAAGAAGGCAATTTTATAATAAAAAAAATTGCCAATTCGCAACGTCTAAGGAGGAATTGATATCGAAAATGTTCTCAAATGTTGACGACGAAAATCATGCTCGGGTATAAGCCATTTTAGCAGCGAAAAATAACGATGTACATGATTTAAATCTTAATCAAACTGATGGTCGATTCGTTTAAGTCGATTTACCGATGTGATCGAAACCTATTCTGATTTACCAAGATCACCGCCATAAAATTTAGACCTCAAAATTGGCTCGATGATAATCACGGTACTCAATTTGATTGAAGCGTGTATAATTGTAAGAAAGTTCGAACGCTATTCTATTCGAGGAATTTATAATATTCTTTTATATAGGTGCATTTCAAACAATACGTTCTTTAAGGACAGCATCCAGCGTCCAATTTTCACAACCGTGTAACAAAAAAATCCCAGCGTCGTTGAAATTTTTAATCATTCAGTTTTAACCGGCGCATTCTTATTTATTTATTTTTTTCAGTATGCTCTATCGTATTTCGCTTTTCGATTTTATAACTATCCTAAAGCTCAGGGCCGAGCTATTTAATAGTCTAAACCTGCTCTAGCTCTGTTCCGTTTTTGTCATATCGAGCATTTTCTCGATTTCTTCGAGCTAACATTTTGTTCTACATTTTTTTTTTTTTTTTTTTTTTTTAAATCCGAAACTTCTCTATCGGTTTATCCAGCATTTTCTGTATAACTCTTCCTGACTATTCGCTAAAATAAAACACACTGTCGTCTACTCTATGTTGTTAATAGTATAGTCGTTTCTTTCAATTTTCAAATCATTTTTTTTTTTTTTATCAAAGGCTTCCTTAAATCTGTTGATATGCAAAAGAGCAGGGCAATGCAATCTCGGCAGAATAATTTTGATTAACTACAGCTTATTCTCAACGAACACGAGAAAGTTTTAAATAATCTTTATATCGATAACGAGAAAATGTTCCAGTTTTTTTCATATTAAATTTTGCACGTAAAGTGTCTGCTAAACTGTCAAAAATCAGACAATTCATTCTCATCGTTCGTAACATCTTCCGAACAACACGAGCAAATTAAACAATTAGCAAAGCGAAACCTACATAAATATGCTACAAACTTCCCACGCCTAAACAACGTTTATTCGATGTAGAAGTTAATATTCAATTTATTCAATCTCAATATGTTTGTGATTTTTATTTTTATTATTATTATTATTATTATTATTATTTCAATATTTCAAACAACGAGCATCGTACAAAACAGCGACATCCGGAGTGGAAGAATTCTTCGCTTCGTTTCCCCATTGTGCAACTTCTTCCTTCGTTCACTTCAGTTAGTGGCAGCATTTTACTTAATTCTGGGAAAACATTTTTCTTGATTTATTTTTCAGGAACTATTTTATTATCATTTTTTCTTCGATGTTCATTCTAATTTTATCTTCAAAGTTGGGAAATTTTTAATTTTTTCTCCGTAGATGATTTCTTTTTTCAAATATCTAAAATCTTAATATGATTCGTAATTTCTTGAAACCACCCCAGCCTTTTCGTAGTAGTTTCTATCGAAAATCTCTTATACCTTTGTTTCTCTACTTTACTCCACGCTCCTGAGATTCCAATAAAACTTCATTTTGCTCTTTTTACGATTTTCGACTAAAATTCTCCAATATATATTTCCTTGTTATTTTTAAGAAATCTCTTTCGTCCGCAAAAAATCCACCGTGTGTATTTTTTTTTTTAATTTTTCCTCAATTGTTTCTAATTCTTATTGAGCACAATTCTGATGCATATAAGCGATGCGGTCTGGTGACGATGTTGCAATGAAGTAATTTTGCATTTATAGAAATCGTCTTTTTTCTCGTAAGGTTAAATTTTATTTTCTTCTTAATATCCTTAAGCCATTTGCATGGATCACTTTGCTCAGGTATTTGAAACTGGTGGTAACCTTTTTAATTTTACCATACATAGTATTCGTTACTTTATGTGAATCGTTGGCATTTGTTAAATATTCGATCTTGTCGAAGTACATTTGTGAACCGGCTTTTTTTTCACGCATCAATAGATTCATTTGTTTCAACGCACCTTCGGAGATCATCTGCAAATGCAAAGCATATATTATAAGTGTACCGTTACACCCTAATCGTAGATATTTCACTCCGCCTTTTATTCGCTAAAATGCATAGTGTAAGTGAAAGATCATTGTCGTGCTATATAATTTCAAAAGCTTCTCAAAATTCTCCGACAGTGTCATTTGTCGACCATAAATCGGCTATAATGTTCGTTCATTAGTGGACAGCATTATGCGCAGACGTTTAAAGATCGTCCGATGAGAGACTGAATTTTACTACTAAATCCGTAGTAAAAAAAAAAAAAAAAAAGTATTTTAAATATACATAATTATTTTATAAATCATTTATTAATAAAAACGAAATAAAAATACCTTTAATCGCTACAAAATTTTTATTTGCACGAAGCTTTGCGATAGTTACTATCGAGCTTACACGATAAATATTTAAATATAAATTAAAATCTAATATTTAATATAACGACAACCTATATATATTTGATATACATTTAACTAGCCGGAGGTAATTTACTATTAAATTTATTTTTACAATAATCTTTATTTATAGACCCGATTTTAAAATTAATTCTTCGTCGAAATTAATATTATTTAATAAATTATTACTATTTTATAATTTGTAATCTTTCTAAAAATTTTCTTTCTTTTTTTAATATCCATATTCTTCGTGCAAATTGTTATATTATCCGTAATGTTTTCTATAATGTTTTTCTTCTCTGCAGTATTTGCCACGAAGTGACTTGTCATTTTCGTTTTTATACGAATTAAAGTGTTCCTTTAGTCTATTATTTAATTAATTAACCGACGATTTAGCTCCAGCTGCAATTAGACGGGAGATAGCATTATTCTTCAGAGATAGAAATAAATTTTAGATGTACCCCGAACTGCCAATATCTGAAGAGATAAGGTCCGCACCAGCATCGAGACTCAAAGCCAGAAAATCACCTTGGACGATGAATGAATTATTATCAGAAGATATGAAAGAGTTTTTAATAAATGGAAAATAACACGAGAAAGGAATTTAGAACATAGAACAAATTCACATTTAGTTGTCGACCCGAGAAATGAAATTAAAGGAATGAATTTATCTAGGAAACTACGGAAGACGCTCGATAGAATTAGGACCGGACAGAGAAGATGCGGATATCTAATGCAGAAGTGCGTGCCAGTAATCCAAGACAAACAATGCAGCATATATTGTATACCTGTAGGTTTAACATTATAATCACAATCTTAATGCCGGTAGACTGGCTAACAAATTTAAGACTTATGATGAGAATTTTGTGTAATTATATATAACCGATGATTATACGCGATAAGAAGATGAAGAAGTCTATAATTCATTTTCACCTATATAAAAAACTTATTACATTTTGCGCAGTTTATTCGGTATACTCCAGATTTTTGTAATGTCTCATTCTGTTCTATTTTATTGTTGCAAATTGATTTAAATTTAAAAGTATTATTCAGTGATATTGTAGTTTTTAAAGATTTGTACGAATTTTTAAGTGTCATTTCCCTATATATTTAATTTATCCTAAATAATTATATTTTTGTGTTTTATTTTGTTGAAGATAGTTATTTTTCGGTATGTTCCATAATTGATCTCATATTCGTATTTATTCGCTATGGCAATTTGTTCAATAATATTCTTTTCTTTATTAAGTTCTAACTGTAACTTGAAATAAAACTCTATTACAATAATTTCATAAGTTCTAGCTAGTTTATGTGATTCCGAATGAAAGGAACCGTTCGGTATTATTACATCTGTTAGGTTTTCTGTCGATATCAATATCTAGTATATTATTGTTTATGTTAATATTTAAATTTAAAAAATTTATATTTTTATAACCTATTTCTACTGTAAATAGAATCGATTAAGGTTTATTTAATTCTATTACAAATTTATTTAATTCGTGGGTTTTTAACTTGTTATTCCGAATAATTAATCGATCATCTACATATTCAAAATTTTATACTGTTTTTATATTTTCTTCACATATTACGTTTTCTAGTTTATTCGTATATATATATATATATATATATATATATATATATATATATATATATATATATATATATATATTTCTGATAAAATAGGCGATAAAGACAAACCCATCACCAAACATTCTTCTTGTTTGTAATATTTATCTAAATTTGAAATAGTTTTGGTTTAATACAATTTTTTATAATTTTATAAAAAATGATTTTTAAACTTTCTGTTATTCGTTTTACTATCTTTAAAACCACTACTCTCCAATATATCAACATATTACTATTATTATTATTATTATTATTATTATTATTATTGAGGTACTTCCGCTGCATAACTATACCTGTCCAAAAAATGTTCACGCTGCACGAAATAATTATCTATCGTGCGAACTTACTTACCATTTTTCGCCTGACGTATAATTTCATTCTCGTTAATTTAAAATAAAATAACAATGTTATAATTAAAATTTTAAAAAAAAATCAACTGCAACCACGTTTCTTCTGACCAGTGCTGCCGTCATCATATTAACTACTTAAATGATTACCAAAGTATGGTTATTTTTATTTTTATTTATATTTTATATATATATATATATACATATTCTTTAAAAATATTATTATTATTATTATTATTACATAGAACCTGGTACTATTTAACATTAACATCATTTTTTTTTAGATTTACCCGTGTTTCGTTAGCATAATCATCTAAAAAAAATAACTTAGTTCGTCAGTAACAATAATAATCTACCAACAAAATCCTGAGCCGGAAAAAGGATTTTGAAATATTTTTTATTTTTTTTATTTTAATATATTTTTAAATAAATTTCTCTTTCAAAGCATACCCTGTGCGATTTATTGAATTTCCTGTTTGACTACTACAACGAAATTGTATCTTTTATTTCACTCTTATTAAACCATTTCCTATCCATAACGGATGTAAACGTGTGTCGTACAAATAATGTTACAGCTTAATTTATATATAAACGATATAAATTCGTACAAACACATTTTGTATACATAATATGTATACATATATATATATATATATATATATATATATATATATGAATATTTTTTATCCCTGGTTCTTTTTTTTTCATTTCTTTTATTTACACAGACGCTCGATTACTAAGATAATTTTTTGCCCTTACGAGGAGCTGGAAATTATCATGCATGCAGTGACCATCTATTAATAATGCGTCAAATAAACTTTAACGGCTAGTTCAAACCTGATAAAAAGATCATAATAGATAAGTCGCTTTAATAGCCCATTGACGCCAATGTATTACAAAGTTTTTTCATTTTTTATTTTTTTTAAATAACGTCTACTACATTCCCGCATTGCAATTTGAATACTTTTTTTTTTTTTTTTTTTTTTTTTTTTATAAATGGGCACAGGACTTTTCACCCAGATTGGTATGATGTATTCAGGTCTTGACGGATATTATCGTTACGAATGCATCGGAACGCAATGTGTCAATTTTCTCGATTTTTAATATCCGAAGCAGAGGAGGCATCTAAAACAATCGAGTGTATTCCGACAAGTTTAATTAATGGTGTCGTACGATATCTGTCCAGAAGCCAATACATTTTACTAAATCCGAGTTTTAGTTCTGTATCGTTTTTTTGTTTTTTTTTTAGTAATGTGCTCCTTCCAACATAGCTGCTAATCTAGCCGCATTCCCATATAACCGGTTGAGATTGTAGATGTTAAATACTCACTTCTCTTACATATATCAAACTTTAATTTGGCTATTTTCCTTCTGCGGTCTAGAGACTTCACATCCGTTACATTTCGCAGTATATTAATTCGGCTATTTTCCTTCTGTAGTCTAAAAACTTCGCATCCGTTACATTTCGCTACATAAGTTTAATCACGGTGTCGTATAATGATAGTTTTGATTGTAAAAATAGTTTCGAATCTCGGAACCGATACATTCGACTAAATCCGAGTTTTAGTAGTAATGTGGTTCTTCCGACACAACGGTCAATCTAGCCACACCAATATAACCGGTTGAGATTGTTGATGTTAAATATTCACACTTTATCATATACATGGAAGAAATTTTAATTTGGCTATTTTCCTTCCGTAGTCTGAGCACTTCACATCCATCGCATTCGGCATTATATCATAAATATTTAAATTGAAAATGACGTAACTGTCGAAAAGCTTCGCGATTAAAAACTTTTAGTGATTGTGTTTTATTTTGTTCGTTTATAATTAATTTAAATTATGTATACCTGATATATACGGTAATATAGATGTTTTAAAAATGTACGCTGATCCCAATCAATTGAACGATATTCTAACGGAGGACGCATTATGACAATAGCGTCGTCCGTGGATCTTTAAACGCGTACGAATTTCTCTTAAAAAAAACCACAAAATCTAGCATTACACCCACCTAACAACATCGCTACACGTAAGGAAAATCTTAAATTGTTACTAAAATGTCCTTCTACGATAATTGCTTTAACTTCGCTATTGTACGCGTAAAGATTTTTCCACAAGACGTTACATAACGCAATATTTGCCGGGCATAAATTACGTCAGCAGATTTCCCCAACCTTCGGCCGGTCCTCTACAAACTCACAGACCGTCGTCGGAATAGTTTCCAAAAATTTGAAAGAAATAAAAGTATAATTTTCTAATTTATTTAACGGAAATGGTTTGTTACTAATAAACGAATTAGAAAGTAAAAATCCTGGTATTCTGAAATACTTTCCCAAAATATCGTATAAAATGAAGTATTATTTCGATTAACGGGCGATTTGATAAATAAACTGGTAGTAGAAAGTAAAAATCCTTCTATTCTCTACTAAAATGCATTCGGAAAGTATCGTCTATAACAGGTGGGGGGGCTACAACTAATATATTCGACCAAGGTTGTACGGAGTATCAATCCTTCTAAATTCCGAGAAATGCGGTCGAATACTTACAGGACGAATTTGGATGTACCTTTTCCTTTTTTTTTTCGTTTTCTTTTCTGTTTGATCGATAGCTGGTTATAAAGCGTTGGCGTCAGAAAAATAACACAACGACCGTGATAGCGACGATGATAATGATGATGATGATGCTGATAATAATAACGGGTCAACTCACATCTGGGACGAAGGCTAAAGAGATTTCAGTATCCAGCTAGAGTGAAGAAGAGTTTCGTCGGTTACTTCGTTTAAGAAGGAAAGGTTGAAAATCTAACGGTACTCTCTTGGATATGTTGTATATATATATATATATATATCTGCGTAAATATGTATACGTCGTTATACGCTTGTACGTACGTAGGAAGTGAACAAAAGCGAATAACCACTTTTAGTAATACAGTTATTTCAAAACGATTCATTCTGACAAAGAGTACAACGCATCATCATCACACATCTCTTAAGCAAATCCCATCCGATCGATATGCCTAGTAACCAACCCCCCAACCAATGTTCTTTTCGACTAAACTATTACGAACTGGTATCGTCGTCTCATTAGTGAAAAATGCTGTTCTTCCATTTGTCCGTCGATACCTAGGGGCTAATCGTTGAACTTGAAACTGATAATTCCGAAGACAGCTCAGCTAGGAAATCGTAAGAATGAGAATATTTATCCAGCTAAAAAGTGAACGTTATCAATCTATTTAAAATTTAACTCTATTACTAAAATTAGTAGTTACTCGATTTTGTTCAATTGGCACGTACGCAATTTATAAGCGTGCGAATAATATATATATATATATATATGTATATATATATATATATATATATATATATATATAATATATATATATATATATATATAATATATATATATATATACATCACCGATCCGACAGACAGAAAACATATAGACCACCAAAAATTTGGTGTTGGAGACGAATGCTCATGGACAACTAGAAGAACCAATGCTCCCATTTTGGACGACATTAGCAACCCGAAAAGATTAAAATCGATCGTTCTTAGCATAATACCACGATTTTTTTTTTATCACTATGAAGGCGCTTTTCGTTCAAGCTGCTGGAAGAAAGCGCGGCCGTGTACCTCTTCGATGGTCAGACGCGATTTGCATGACAACTGGCCACACTTGCACGATTGTGAAAATATTTTAGCGCAGCCTGATCAGCCGTGTGACAGATCACGGTCACGATATCTCTGCATGGAGTGACACGACTCGCTGACGATGATATTACGATATGCCTATATCGACCCACTGCTGGATGTAGGCATTTCCCAAACTTTTCCAACCATTCCTATATAATCGATTCCTGCATCATCTCGTCATCTAGTCATAGACGCCTCCTTCGCAAATGCCGACTGCCAATTGGCCGCCACTGTAATATCCGCCTTAGTCTATCTTTCATCTTGTCTTGTCAAATGTTTATCCGCTCCACTGCGTCTACCAATTTCGTCTGTTTCCTAATCCACGTAACTGTCTTGCGATTTTCGAGCTTGATTACAAGAATAATCCCTCGTGAGCCTTTTCCTAATTCTTCTAGTTATCCCTTAAGGCTCCATGTTTCTACAGGGACATGATATATATATATATGTACAAAAGAAAGTTAACGATTCGACATCATCATCACCACCCAAGGATGCTGGAGGAAATTAGAATATTAATAATAGTCGGCATTTTCAGGATTCGTCGTAAGCTGTTCTGAAGTAACGATGTCTAATTAGAAAAATTTAAAGAATTCGATTTACGCGGATGTAACTGAGTGATTTACCAGCTATGCTAGGATACGGTTAAAGTGTCGACAAGAAATAAATACAGACCATATTAATTCAGTTTCTAACGCGAATTAGCAGAAAATTAGAACGGATAAAATAAGATCATATAAAATTTTAAGTAAAAATAAACTAAAAGATCATCCGAAAAGTATATTGCAGAACCATGGATTAGCAAGTATGTCTGGTAGGATGGATTTATAATGTTTTGCTGTAAAAGGATCAGACCACAGATTTTTCCAGCAGCATTCCTTATGCGCAAATTTAATGTACGCCAGGAGAAATCTATAGGAGGAGTATAAAATAAGAATGTGGTAATCGAGGAGGTGACCGAATGATAGGGTAGATTATTACCATAGATCCCGCTATGGCCGGGGGTCGGTCCGAACAAATTTAACCCTCACTCCGAGCGAGTTTAATAGACATGGATAATTAGAAACTTTTAAAGATATAATTAACGGTAATGCAATGCCAGGAGGAAACTCTTAGAATCAGAGGTGATTAGAATATTCGTAGAAAGACGATGGAAGAACGTATCGAGTAGAATGTAGAATAGTATGCAGTAAAAATGGAACATATTTTATTGAGTGTAAATATTTTGGAGAAATATTGTGAGCGTGGATCGGAAATCGTGTGAAATGTGACTGCTGGACAGGAGAACAAATAAAATATGGAAGTTTTTTTAATTTGACCGCTTCTGACTGGCCACGTCTCACAACTATATATATACATATATATACATATATATATATATATATATATATATATATATATGCATGTTTGTATGTGTTTGTATATTTGGGTGACAACGATTTTTTTTAAATTTAAAAGCATTATGTAAGGAATGATAATCGTGGTTAGAGTTCATTCAACTTGTAACCAACTATAATAGAAATAGCCGAAATATTCACACACGTGTATACAACGCAGACATAATCGCAACTGCAAACCAAGTCAAAATAAACGATTATCAGCAGCTAGCTATATATACGACTATATATATATATATATATATATATATATATATATATATATATATATATATATATATATATATGTATGTATTCGATGTACTAGTTTAGCGTAGACTTTCCGGAGTCCGGCATCTCGTATACAGAGGTGAATTGTTTCGCACAAACTCAGATTGAACGAACACGGACACCAAACGTATTCGGAAATTTTATCTTCATATTAAAATCGCCGTAACAGGATCAGTTGCCAAGTTCATTTTACGAAAAGATTAGAAAAAAAAATTAAAATAAAAAAGACACGAAGATGTTCTTCGAATAAATCGAGTTTAAATAAATAACTGACTTTTAGGAAGGATACTGCAATCTTAACCTATAGGTTAGATAATTAATAACTTTGATTATTTTGTGTACGCTGATCCAGTGATCAGTTTCGATTAATATTAACTAAATATTAATTACGAATGTACGAGGTTCGATAGAACAATAATTATTATTTAACTATGAGAATTAATGTTCGCTTAAGGCGTTTTGCAGTGTCCAGTGTAACTTGTTTATACAGTCTCTGTTCGTGTTTGACCGCGAATGATGTCATTAACTCGTTGCATATTCAGATCATAATGACGAAGGCCAAATCTGACGATAATTCGAAATATCCGAATGTCGAAAACGAAACATTCGGTCATAATCGACGAAGATTAATTCCGACTTTCAACAGTACTCCGTTACAAATATTTTTCGTTGGAGGCGCTAGATTAATCGTGTTTGTACCATCGCCGTTGTTTATGACGTTCTGCTACCGGTACATTAAAAAAAGGAAACGTTCGGACAATAACAAAAGAGATATAAATATTCATCCGTTCAATCGCATATTATATTATTTTTTCTGCAGAATATGATACATTTTGACCAGTACTAATGGGCATTAATAAAATTGACTGGTAGAAAAAACCTTTTTTTTTTTCAATCTCACAACTAGTCTTAGGACTATCTAGTAAGTCTCCGCAGTAATATCGAATGAAATACCATTAGAAGTGAATTTTAGGTAGAAGATTGAAAACAGATGTTACGTCTTTCTGCATTTACCGAGAAAAGTCGGAAATGTCTAATTTCCTTACAGTTGTACATTTCCTTCCTATATTACACTTGTGTTATGGTGTCCAGATCGGTATGTAGCGTTTTATTCGAAATAAATCAATGAAATTTTTTTTTTTAATTATTTTATTTATAGACGCTCGATTGATGCACCTTAAAGTCGGTTATAAACTATTTATTAAGTTATCTGTAAGATACTGCGAAAAATGTTTAACTTTGTTCGGCTTATCTTCCGGTATTGTTTTTATCATAGTTTAGATTGTATTTTATACATCTGTATTTTGTGCATTCTACTAGTAATGTGTGGTTTATGTTTAATTGCGAATTGCGTTCGCGGCAGATGGATAGTTACCCCGTCGAGTAGGTGTTGTGAAGTAAGTTACTGTGCGTATAGCGTTTTTTCGGATTTTCTCCCTTTCTAGTGTGATGTTTTCCTGTTTCCTAATCTCGGCTTAATTTCATATAATTGTGTATTCGTTTTTTTGATATGATGTTTTAATTGTTTGTGAAAAGACACTATCGGTAATGTGTGTTGATTTTATCGTTTTTAGATTTGTATAGGAGTTTATTACGCGGTACTTTATCTGAAACGCGTTATACGTCGCTCCTTTTTTTCACATCCACAAAGTGAGGCTCCATACAGCGCTGTATCATTTGCGAATGCGATGAGGGGGTACATCATCGGTTGCAACAAGCTGTCTATCGGTATTTTGACTTTTTATAGGATAAAAGCGTTCCATGTTTAATAATTTGTTCGATCTTAGCCGATGATATTTTATCGAATTTGTGGTTCAGACCAGCGTGCAACCTGGTATCGAATGTCTCCCCCTACATCTAGAAACAACGCAGGTTTTGTTTTCTTCAAGACTGAATCATTAAACAAATATACATATCGATACAGAAGCGGAACAACGTTTTATGGAATATATTTTCACCCATCGCCGTCGAATATTTTTAAGTAATTATTTTTAATTTATATTTTTAAAATTACGATTTTTTAAAAACATTTTTGTATTTTTGTTCACTTGATAATGGCGTAAATGCCGAAGAAAAGCTTTGTGTTTTTCCGTAAGAAAATAAATATTAGTGATTTAACTAATTTTCAATTGATTTTTCACATAATATATACCTACACTTTGTTATTAAAATATTCACGATTAAAAAATAACACGTAATATAAAATGTAATAAACAAAATAACGATAATTTGTATGCAGTTTGTATAAATGAACAAAACCTAGTTCGATAAAGCTGCGAGAACAATTCAGAAAGTTAATTATTAAATAAAATAATAAGCGACTTAAAATAAACAATTAAAGCACTGTACACCGGTCCGACGCTACTTTCAACTTAATTTTTTTAATTTTTTTTTTCTCTCGAAAACTTATATTTGTTTAAATTTACAATTAGTATACATGCACATTTATATAGTACATAAACACGACTTATAATTAACATTTCTCAATTGTTCCGTCAAGCATTTGCTTGTCGACAGATTTATACTTGTATATAATTTACATCCTCTTAATATAATTATGTCATATTTTTTATAACTTGAAGATAATTACACTCACACTTGTTCCCACTTACGCATCATTTGCTCACATCCATTTCCACATTTTCACTCACACTTCTTATTTTTAATTTTCTTATTACGTAATTATTCTAATTCCTTATATATATACATATACACATATACATATATATATATATACATACTTTTTTTTTGCACGCATTTGTAGCAGCACTTTCGTAGCGTCGCTATGCTCAATCCCGCCCGAGTTTTGTTTTTTTCTTTATTTTGATTTATTATTTTATTTACCACAATTTCATCCATCAACCAACTTTTAATTTTCCGTTTTTTAATTTTAATATGTCATTCGGGATTTCATTTAATTAACATTCTTATCGTAATATATTCGTCTATGTGTGCGCCATATTTTGTCCTCGGTGTACTCTGTATTTTAATTGTTTCCTCAGTAAGTATTTTGTCTGTATACTTTTCTCATATTTTATATCGCATTTTTCATTTATGATATAATTCCATATTTCCACTAATAGACCATTTGATACATTTAATTCTTTTTTTTTTTTAATTCACTCATTGATTTATCTTCGCGTCGAATTATTAACCTGGAACGTTTTTTCTGTAATCTTTCAATTTTTTCCGTGTATGTTTTCTTATCGGATGCCATTAATGTTGATTCTACTAAACCGTAATATACCATCTTCAATGTATCAATTCCTGCATAGTTCCTTAGTGTATTATATTGCTGGTGTCACTGTTTTTATTTTGTTTTCTATATATTCCATATGCATGCTCCATCTTAAATGCCTGTCTATTATTATTCCTAAATATTTGTGCGAATATACAAATTTTATTTTTTCACTATTATCTTCGTTTATATCGTGGATACACATTCCTTTGTACGAATTTAATCTCTGGTTTTCAACTGTCATTGGAACATCATACGCTTCGTTTTTGACCCATTTATTGTCGAATTATTACCATGTGCCCATTTATTCATATACATAACAGCGTTACTGGCGGATACACACATACCGCCATATTGTTCTCAACAGACAATTGTATGTAAATACCGTTTAAACAGTTTGTACACGTATTAGATAAGCATTATACGAAATAAATTTTGGAATACGGTGAAATGAATATATAGTGGTATAGCTAAAAAAATTTTCCCCGATATTGAAAAAAAGATTCAGTAATACATCATTTACACCTTAAGTTATTAACGTGCAATTTATTACGAGAAAGATTATTTATAACATGGCACACTCCGACAACTGTGTAACATGTAAACTGACACTGTTAAGCACACTCTTTCCGACTGTAATCGTTCTAATAAAGAGCAGATCAATTAGTGACTAAACTTATTAAAATTTTTAATACTTTCACCATTGCAGAAATAAATTATCGTAGAATAAATACATAGAGTATAAAAATTAATTTAATCTTATAATATCGAACAGTTTGCTCATACAATCGGACCGGTTCCGAACAATCTGTTATTTCTACTGTATTTGTATTATTTCATTATAATACCCCGTCCTTTCTACGAACTGGGGGGTAAGTAAAAAAAATTGTAGTGTAAATACACGCTAGACATAATTGAATTGACCACGTGTTTTAATTTTTTTTTCTTCGTATAAATTAACTACATATCAACGAATCTCAAAAATTCGCAATAAACCTTCCATAATACTGAAGCTGAATTTTCATATCAATATTTTCCTCCGGCTACCTTTATAAGTAAATTAATATTTAGTTCTTTAGGCGAACCGTTTGAGATATTTCGACTCCAACTCGTCTGCATTCTGATACGAATTTTATGGAAAAACGGAATTTCTTCTTTAGGTATTTCACCTAGTTTTCTCGTTACCTAAACGCTACGTTATATTTAAAATTGGTTCCACGATGCGAAATTTAAAATTTGCAATTTTGATATCTCGCCTAAAACGTTACGTGATAGACTTTTGTAAATATCCGATAGCTTTTACGTACTCAACCACAATAATAATAATAATAATAGTAATAATAATAGTTTCATAAAGTTTAGATTGTGAAATGTAGTGATTTTTTATACTTGATTACAAAAAACAGTTAAAATCACTAAACTTTAATTAAGCAAAGCTTTTCGGCAACTACGCCATTATCAAGCTATATATAAATAAAATTAAATATATAAAAACGTAAAATATTAATTTAAATCTAAGTTCACAACTTTTACACGATAAATGAATTATAAATACTTAATAAATTTTGAGGAAGAATTAATTTTAAAAAGTATATTGTAAAAATTATATTATTCCTTGCTATTGATTTTTGATTACATAAAATATATTTTTCATATTTTTATAATATAATTATTTTACGGCTACTGTTCTGTAAATTTTAGATTACTGATATGTGATTGTGTACCACAGTCACTGTCAGATAGTTTTTAAGTATTTATAATTCATTTATTGTGTAAAAATTGTGAACTTAGATTTAAATTAATATTTTACGTTTTTATATATTTAATTTTATTTATATATAGCTTGATAATGGCGTAGTTGCCGAAAAGCTTTGCTTAATGAATAAAGTTTAGTGATTTTAACTGTTTTTTGTAATCAAATTTAATATTAGTAATAATAATAATAATAATAATATAATGTTATTAATACCGTTACTAATAACAATACGGTTGTAATCGTAATAATAATAATAATAATTGTTCGTAATCGTAAATATCGCATCATCGTTACTCCGCATCCGAGATAGGCGACTACTTACCTATACATATTTAATTCTACTGTGTAAGTAGCGTACAAGACAATCGTAATAATATGACGTTAGCGTAGTCACACACACCGCAGTACAACTGATTGTAATCGCTTTGTTATCAGGACACAATGCAGCCCCGCCTGTTTTTTGTGGTGTACTATTACTAATATGGTGTTGTGCGTGGTGGTTTGCCATTGCCTTCCGCGCGATAATATTAGAATTATTTATATCATTTTCTGATGATAAATAATTTTTGCGTCGCCGGTCCTAATCGAACCATTCCATATAGCTACTAGGCTATCCCGACTTACAAACTTTTAAAACGCTATCGAAATAATAAACGAACGCTAGGTTTAACGTCAGTAAGATGTTTGCTTTCATAGGGTTGTACCGATCCTTTTTTAGCTAGATACTTGCATTTTTTGTGCCGGTTCAATGTTAAAGAATTTTCATTCGTAATTAATTCCGAGAAATACGACTAAAGCAGAAGTACCGAGAAAAATATTATTAGCTTGGAAAAAGTATTGGTCCTTAAAACGTATACTTAAAGGTTCATTTCGAATTATAAAGTATTCAATAGTTGTGTAGTTTTCCAACGCTGACATATGACTCTCGAACGTTTGTTCACGAGGCTAAAATGGAACAGATGAAAATAGAGAGTAGTCAGAATAGGATGTACAGGTCCTAAGTGTTCGACGAAAGAGTCGGAAATACATTTATCGGAGGAAAATTTAAAAATGCGGTAAATTTTATTCGCGAAAAAATGGGATTGGGCTGGACATGCGATTGGCGGATAATAGATGGACTTATAGGATTAAAAGTCGGGTATATTGCAAATAAAAGAAGAAGAGGTAGGCAATTTTCGAGATGGGGCGACGGGATAACTAATTTAGTACATAATAAGTAATACGAGAGAATTGCCACGACCGTAAGGAATGGGTAAGGTGAGACCTTTGTTCGGAACATGGGCTTTTAGTTTTAGTTATTGTAAATTTATATTTTCTAAGTATCTAATAAAGGCTTTTATTACTATTATTAATTAATTCTCTCGAGACGCGATTTTTTTTTTCAGATGTTTACACCGAGTACTTTTTTTCCATTCTC
Source organism: Coronaproctus castanopsis (assembly GCA_032883995.1). Classification (NCBI taxonomy): domain Eukaryota; kingdom Metazoa; phylum Arthropoda; class Insecta; order Hemiptera; family Monophlebidae; genus Coronaproctus; species Coronaproctus castanopsis. The sequence goes on from CM065053.1 coordinate 71,966,611, forward strand.
AAGAGCAACTGGATGCAATAATCCGTACGAATTCTCAATATTCTCAAGCGTCATCAGCGAAACGTATCAGTGCGATTTTATTATTCCTCCGTCAGTTTTGAAAACTTGTAGGCTGCGATTAATTTTTTCAATTTCGTTAAATGTTTCATTCGGACTACGCATGTCGGTATTTCCTAAGTTAGGCGCCAGATCTCAGACGGCGACACTCGGTTATTATAAACAACAAAAAAAAAAAAAGGATAAATGAAAAAAAATAACACGTTACCTGGATCTGAATTCGACGTGTTGATCGCGACGCAAAATTTGAAGCGTTGGAAGAACATCATTTTTCTATACTTACTCTTCTTAAATTATTTGCTATATATTATATATATATATATATATATATATATATATAATATGGGTGTACATAATAAAATAACAAAACGAAAATACACTGGTCCGTAGAGCAAGAAGTAACGGTTCTACTAACCTTTTTAAAGAAAAATGGATAGAAATAACTTCATACCGATCGATACGGGTTAATCTAAAATTTTAAACTCTGAACGAATTGGTCCCTTTTACAGACGTGTTATAGATACACTACGACTTCAAAGGACTTCTTAGCGAAATTAAAGGGCCGACATTAAGAGAAAGGTCGTTTATGCCATTTTTTAAGAGTAGAAAAAACGCAATGAAAGGAAAAGGCGATTATATATATATATATATATATATATATATATATATATATATATATATATATATATATATACCAAACGCTTAAAAAATCCAACGAATTTTATTGCAGTCTATATTTTACAAAAGCTTTAACGAATAATCATTTTATTTACGTGTATATATATATATACAAACGAGTTTTATAACTGTGGCGAAAAATAAAATGTCCAATTTTGCTTTCGACTAAATCTTGTTTTCATCTTTAAGACCGTCACTTTCTAAACGATCTGACGATTACTAACCTGCGTAATGACTCGAATTACCGAGACGGTACACCATGTACGATATCGTACGTGCAAATTAAATACAAAGGAGAACGTAGCCCATTTTCATCGTTCGAATGTAAATGATAAAAATTGATATTTATACTATAGATAAAATGAACATTTCGAGAAATTTAAATTTACTATCGAGAAAATAATCTTCTATATTGGGTATTGAAAGTTAATTATAAACCGAGCTTATATTTCGCCAAATACGAAAAAAAAAGTTACAGATCAATTCTTTATACCGCCTGAAAAATTAAGAAAAAAAAAATCTGAAAAATTTATGGACTTTTTAATAATGAATAATTTAGGAATATTCGAAAACGATAATAAACATTATTTAAAACATTTTCAGTCTACATTAACCGGTCCTACGATAGAATCTACTTCATTCACCGACCGTAATAAGATCGTCACCTTAATTTCAGATTTTTCCCTCCTATCAAAAGGGATAACGGCTGTCTAATACACGAAAAAATTTGTCAGATTGGCGATATAGAAAACATACAACCTAACCTCTTTGCAACGTAAAGATGGTATATTTATGCGAGTAAATCTACCATCGTGAATTAGAACACCTACCGATGAGAACCTGCGCTCTAGAATGACGTAAAAAATGATCCCCAGGAAAGAACTTTATACGGGGGAAAAATAGAAGCTACTTGGTAAAAATTACAAAAATTATATTAATATAGCGGATTATTCGTTTTTTGAATAAATCGAAAATTACTCGATGAAAATTTTTGAATTTTTTTTTTTTTAAATAGGAAAGCGAAAGATTAGCTTACAATCAGTTGCGGAACAATTTGCAACGATACATTCATTCAGTCTTTTTTCAAAATTTTCAAACACTTTTTCGAGCATGGCTGAAATCTTCCTTCAGAAATTCGTGTTTTCAGATATTTTAGATCTCGCGCGGACGTATTTTGTAAACGAGGCTCTTAACGTATCCTAATAAAAAAAAATCTGAAGCGATCAAATATCAAATCTGGCGAGCGCGGTGCCCAAAATCCGTGCGACGCGGCAATTTGCGTTTACCAGACGCTTCAGTCAGTACTGCGACGTCGCACCATTTTGTTGAAACCATGTACGACCCGAACGACAACGGCGAAGTGAGGAAGTGAGCTTATCATTCGGATATTCGTTTCCTCGACAGAAAGCCCCACTATTACATTTAAGCGTGCTCCTTCGCGTTATAGAATGTGCCGATAACCGAAACCTTCTTTCGTGTGTACACTAAACGTGGAGCACGCGGTTTGCTTTATAGCGGTATTACCGACTGAGCTATTCGGAAAACAAAAACGTCCTCCTCCGAGTCGCCCTATATAATTATAATATTTATATTTCGATATTTAATGAAAGAACACTCTTTTACAACGCAGCCAATGGTAGATAAGTCGATCCGAGGAAAAAAAATCCCCGACAATAATTGAAGCGCCTATCAATCGATCCGCCTATTATAATTGCGGCCGTAGCAAACCTTCCTTTTTAACGGCGTTCGTAATTATAATTTATGCGCCTATTTTATGAAGAGACAATATCTCGACACTTTCTCAAAAGAAAAACAAAATTAAACGTGAAATGGACGAACCGGAGGATGATTACGATTTCCGAAAGTTTTCAAATCGAAATCGTCCGAAAAGTCTAAGTAAAACTTACAGCTGACGATTTATACATATTAAGCGCACTCTTAATATCAAGTTCCTTGATTAACATTTATTTCAAAACTAACGATAGCGTATAACCGAATATGTTGTATTTCACTATTACCTCTCCAATACAGGGTTACTTAAGAAGAATTTAAGGTATTATCAATTAACATAGAGAACAGGCTGTGCACGTGTACTATACTTAAATACGGTTATTCTTCTAATAATAATAATAATTAAAAAATATACTTTTTAAAAATTTTAATAAACAACAAAAATGAAGTTATAATCAATAAAAAAAAATTCTTCATGAAAAATCGCAAAGCTTTTCTCTGCTATTAGACACCATCGTGGAGTGAATATTTAAAAATAAAAATAAAAAATATAAAATGAAAAAATATTAATTCCAGATTACAATTCGCAAAAACTGAGCAAAATGAAGAACAGTGATAAAATAAAACAATGTCAATTATTAATTCTTCATTTTGCTCAGTTTTTGTGAATTGTAATCTTGAATTAATATTCTCGTTATATTTTTTTTTTAAATATTCGCTCGATAATGGCCTAACGGATGAAAAGCTTTGTGAATTTTCGTAAAGAAAACAAATTAATGATTTTAACTTCTTTTTCGTTATGTATTTATTAAAACGTTCGTGGTTGTTTTCCGTTCGTCTAGAATTATTTTCGGTGAAAACCACGTCCTGATTATTCAAAAAAAAAAATTATTTTTTTTTAACGTTTCGAATGGACTTACACCACTCATCATCTGAAACGAACTAAACCTTCGTTTCTGATGATGAGTGGTGTAAGACCATTCGAAACGTTAAAAAATTCTTTTTCGTTATTTATTTTTGAATAAAAATCACTACTACATTCCACCCTCTTCAAGTTAAAAAATTTTATATCAATAATTTTAATATGTATAACGAAAGATCCGGTATCATTGTAGACTCTGTTCGAGCGGTATCAACTAGTTTTCTGAAATGTTATACATCAGATTCGTCATTAGAAATATTCGAAATTATTATTATTATTAATTTATATCGTTATTATTATCAATGTTGTTTTTCATAAAATTATCGCAATGATATGTTTATATTAGATTATGAAAGGGTTAAGTACATAAAACGGAAATAATAGTAATAACGGTAATTTCGATTTTTGAAACGTGGTAACCAGAAAAATAATAGACCAACGAAGAATAAATAATACTTTTACACACACACACACATATATATATATATATATATATATATACACATATATAATCTATATGTGCACGCGCACATGTAAATCTATGCAACATTTTTGAGTATCTAACAACGATTGTCCTATTGCGATATCGATATAATTCCATTTACTGTTATATTTACTCATACGTTTTTATAATAATATATACCTTATCGTACTTTTCAAACTATAATTATGAGGCTGAAGTTCAGCCAGCTACGTAAGACGACGGTCGATAGAATTATATATGCGCGTTATTAAATGTAAAAATATTTTCTTCGGTTATTTTAATTTTTCATCGTACGATTATAACGTCTAACCCAAAATATTTCCGAATCGTCTTAACCGTTTCAGTCACAATGTCCAGTATCACACGAAATTTTAACGTTAACGAAAATTTTTATAAATGAAATGTCTCAATTTTAAAAATATTTATATAAATACGGTGAAAATTATCTAACGTTCACCTAAAAAGCTGTATTGTATAATAAACGCCTGCCTATAAAATTTATAGTTTAATATTATGATTTTATAATTTATGACTGAAAAGGTTAACGAGATACGCGCCACAGTCACATCGTCGTCGAACGTTAATTTTGTAATTATTACGATTACTAATCGATAAATATCAATGAAACACAGGGTAAGTTGATGTTATTATTATTATTATTATTATTATTATGGCTCTTATCCTCGTCATAATTATTATTTTTCCAAATCTTCAATGCCCCGTTAATAATTAGGTAGAATAGAAATCAGAAATAATTTTGATTTTGTGTTTATTGAGTACATTTTAAGCTGTAGGTGCGTCTGTCGCCTAGTATTATCCTCTTACCAATAGACAAAATACCTAGTACAATAAGCATTGTTATTCAATTATATATATATTATAAATAGAATTATATGCGACACGAATATTTCTAAACCTATAACAATTTTATTTTTTCTTCAAAAATTCACACCCAGATTTTTATTTTACTAAAGAATTACATTTAGCGCGATATTTAATCAAGTCCGCTGTAACCGATGAAACCAGTTGGCCGTTTTAACTAAATATATACTGCGATACTGTTTAAAAAATATTATATTTTTTAATTCGAAAACAATTACTTTAACCTAAATTTACTCCGGTTTAAGAATTTTATTTTCTTCGATTTCTAATTTAGTATCGTCCCCGAAACCGCGAAAAACAAGAATAAATTAAAAACTATCATTTAAACGGCGCACTGTATAAACATTGACCGTTTTATTTGATAAAGTAGGGATTGTACTTTAACAAGAATCAAATCACAAGTCCAGTATCCCCTTATTTGGAAATGAAGCGAAGGATATGGCAGTCCTACATTCTCCGACAACCTATAAATGTCCGACATCTACAGTGTTAAAAACATTGTTCTCGAATACATCATTAACCGCCAGCGAAAGTGGAATTCGTATCATCATAACTTCCTTCTTGCTATCAAAATGTTAACTTTTGGAAATCACTCGTTAATTTATTATGTTCCAGCTATATTACACTCAGCGGGCTCCGCGTTGACCGCGTATCATTTTCTCATGACTATCTACTCCAACGTAACCTGCTTTTTGGCCCTTTTATCAAATCCACCTCTTTTCGCCATATTTTGCTACACTGTTCTCTAATGGTTTGTTAATGAAAATCTAGATCAAGAACTAAGCTATTTCTTACCAATAATATACAGTTTCCTTAGCCTCTGAAGCATCCTATAGCGAACGAATTAAAAACTGTTTAAAAAATTACTACGGTACAATTTGGTAATCCAAATAGGAAAATGATACAGTTGGGCGTCACATTTTCTGAAATTATTACTAACTTTTTAGATAGACGTAACTTTAAATTTTCTCCGGATTTTTATACGACGTAACTATCGGGCATGGGAAAATTGTCGCGTAGTTACGTCGTTTTAGCTTAAGCAGAGATGATAGATGCTGCCGCGGGTTGAGAGAAACTGTAAAACATATTATTTTCGAGTTCAAACTACAAAACTCGTCTAAAATTCTAATCGCACAAAATTTCCAAAAATGATTTCAGAGCGTAAGCGTCGTCACAGAACGGTTCGTTCACATATCACCATGTGTTTCTGCGTGTATCTGCGTGTATCTGCGTGTGTATTTATGTGATGTGCACGTTAGATCGAGAAACCTAGTTACGTAAATAAATAATTATTGTACATTTTAAATATACATATTTTGTATATGATTCTCTTAAATATAAGACCAGTATTAAGTCACCCCTTTTAACTTAAATATAGCTCTAATGCATGCGAGAGTAATTGTAGCAACAGTACACAACCCGGGTAAATGCGAATGTATACGAGAATTTTATGACTATTAACTATGATAACAAATTCTAAGCCTTTCCTGATTAAGCCTAAACGGCTGTGTAAAGATTTTAAAAAATGTAATTAACATCGCGACAAATAAAGTATTTAAGAAAAAAAAACAAGCCACTATGGTCCCCATATCCTCGTATACACTATTATATTCCTTCAACTCAATTATACAGTTCCTTTCTTCGTAAAATACATAGATGTTATAGTTTAGATAGTTGCAGCCCTATAAAAACTATAAATAGATAAATAAATGGAATTTTTCTTTACAATTTTGGTAAATAATCTAAAATAAATATTTTCGAGTTATTATTATTTTTCTTTTAACTAGTTACCTATAATATCTTTAACGTAAGAGTCGGGTTTTTACTGCCGGGTTTAGAGCTATTCACATTTTCGTATGTATTCTTCGGCGAACGAATTCCAAGAAACAAAGTTTAATAAAATGGAATACATCACCCCCCCCCCCGAGCAGGTGAGGGTGATAAGAACGTTTAAAACATATATATATTAGACATCGTCGATCAGATACAGGAAGTGAATGGAATTCAATAAACCCGGACCAGATCCTGTCTAAGTTCTCTACAGGACAGACCAGAAAAGCGTGATTAATGAAAACGAGCGCAGCAGTTTCCTAAGTCACCGATAAAAGAATACTTTTAAACAGTACTCTTATTTGGAGCCGCCGATTCTTTTAATAATAAAGCCCGATATACTCTTTTCGGTGAGACGTCACTGATAATACAATAGGACTTATGCCTATTATACTTTTGTAGAATGACAGCCTAGTTCTTTTTAGGTAAAAAAAAAAGTGATCGCCCTTTTAATATGTTTTAAAAATAATCGAACAATGGACTCCAAAATAATAATAATAATAATAATTCTAAAAGAAAAAAACTTTTTATAAAAAGAAAACCACACAGTTTAGAACGACTTTCCATTTTATTCGCTCGGTAGGATGTTGTTCTTCCTTAAATAAACGGACGACTATCCGCAAAAATTCGTCCAGATTTTTATCCTGCGATAAAATAGAACGCTGCCACACACCGGAATGAAGCTTTGGAATAAAGTGGACGATTGAAACTTTTTTCTTAAAAATTCATTACTTCATATTCGAATCTTTTCGAATGTTATTTATTCGTAATTCCAAAAAAAAAATTGTTATTTTTATAGGAGAACTAGAAATTACTCGCACGGTTTCACCTGTATAATTATTTTTTTAAAGCTTCGTTTCTCATCGATATCGCAAATAGGACAGAAATTGGAATAATTTAAAGTTTTAAAAAGCAGTAAACAGCGATTTCTATGCCAAACCGTTTAAAATTTAACACGTTTTACGGTTCGATCTTCACAACCAACACACGCGGTACAAATCTCGTGAAGACTATACTAATATATAATGCTGTTAAGAGAGACTCTTTTAAAACTTTAAATTATTGTAATTTCTGTCCTATTTGCGATATCAATGTGAAATAAAGCTTAGAACGAATCCGATGATATAGGCTATGAACTTTGCAAATTTCATCGTTATTAATTGATAGTTTTCGAGTTAAATCGAAATAGACAGACAGACAGACAGACCAGACGGGTAAAATTAAAAAAAAAAGAAAAAGATTTTCGGTTTATGCGTGACAAAAATAGTCAAATTTTATAATGAAAATATTCTCAAATCACAGGCAGACACTACAGTTTAATATATTAGTATATAGATTATGGTAGACTCGTAAAACATATTTTACTTTGAGCGATAAAGCCTATTTTTAACATCGATTCCTTTATATCAAAATACTTCTGAATGTCTTAAATTCTTTCAGTCAGAATATCCACTGTATAATTGATGAAATTTTAACGCTAACGAATTTTTTTACGTGTAAAATAGCTCAATTTTAAAAACATTCTCATATAAATACGTCGAAATGTATCTAAGGTTCGCCTAAAGAAAAACGCTAATATCGTATAATAAACACACCCATATCAAATTTATGATTTCGTGTCGAAATTTTATAACTTACGATTTATATACAATATTTTGAAAATACTTTTTTTCAAAAAATTACAAAACTTTCGTCTGTTAAGCTCGAGTGAATATATAAAAATATATACCAATTTATAAAAACATGAAATGTGTCAAAAAAATTTAAGCATCAAAGTGAAAAAACAGTATTGTGAGAGTGGTAAACAGCACAATCTACAATATTCTAAATATAAAATTTATACGTAAACAATAACGCAATAGCAATTAAAATAAAAATGAATAAAAACATCCGACAATATAAAATTTATAGATAAACAATAATAGGGTCCGTTGTCGAACGTTGGCTAACATAGGAGATAAACAATAGAATCCATTTTGAAGATGCAGTTAAGGTGTTTTAAAAGATGGTAAGGAATTGATATTATCACGAAGCAGATAAAACATTGTTCTCCACGATAATGCTGAATATGGATGTGAAATAGATAGGTCTATATATATATATATATTCGATTGCATTAGGGGCTTATTTTTAAATAAAAAAAAAAAATGGATCTACGCCATGATTGAGGAAAATGGCTAAAGTTATAGCGAGTTGATGCAGTATATTGAGCAAGATCAAATTGAATTCATCTAAGATAGCTTTGATAATTTTTGCTCTTCAGTTTGTGTATTTGCTTCCCAAAATTGCGCCATGGGCATTAAAGTCGCAAACCAACAGAATAGGTTTAAGCACAATCGAAAGAACTCGATCATATTCACGTCTCAATAAACGATAATTTCACACGGAAGATGAAATAGCCAGTATTTGTAGATTTCTTTGAAACTGTTGGAAGTTTTATTAATCGCTATCACGGCCGTCCAACAACGTGTACAGATGTTTCGATTTACAATAGGTGCGATCGAAATGTTCATAGTCGCCAACCTTCTCGGAAGACAGGGAACATAAAAAGGTAAGATATCATTTCCACCCGCAATATCTATTCCATTCTCCTTTAACGATAGATTTAAAATGATTCTAAACGATCGATTCTGATTTCACGTTTTTAAACCACAGAGTAGCGTATATGAAAATTTTTGACATACCTTTTTTCTTCTATCCTTTTTAGTATTTGTCGGTGCTTTAATAGTTTTCTGTTTTTTTTTTATTATTTTAATTTTTCATTTTACTTATTCTCTCTATTGTCTGTAATCATACTCTCCAGTTCTTATCGGTTTACTTTTACTCTGCGTTCATTTTTAATTGTTATCATCTTCTTTTTATTTATTTCCGTATTCTGGAATACCTTATTCGTCTAATTTTGAAGGCTTCAATCTCCTTTATTCATCCACTCCGGAATGATGGTTTTCCCTAATTTTTTCCATTCGTTCCTGTGTTCTGTGCCTTTCGCAAACGTTGCTTCCCGGCTACTTTCGACATATCATCCTGTCAAATTCCACTTTATTCTAACTTTGTTAGTTCACGTATCTGTGCGTTTCTGTACCGATCCGATAATCTGATGTTGAGCATCATTCTCTCATGTGCAGTTTGAGTCTTTCTTATTTTCTGTATATGTTTGTTTTTGTATATGGCCATGTTTCTGCAGCATATATAAGTGGAGTACACGTTGATTATATAATCTCCTTTTCAGATTAATTGCCATTTGCTTGTTTCGAAGTATTAACTTTCCGAACGCAACCCAAAGCAAAGATATTCTTCTGGCTATTTCCATTTTCGCCATCATTTCTTTATTTGTTGTTATTTTTTTACCTAAATGTATATTATCTACCTGTTCTATTTCCTCTGAATTTATTGTTATTTTTATTTGTTTTTCCTGTGTTAGTCATTATTTTTATTTTTTGAAGGTTTATTTTTAAACCTATCTAGCTGAAATGTAGATTTAGGTCTCATCGCCTGTAATTCTTTTGCGCTTGAACTTATCAATATTACGTCATCTGCAAACCTGAGGTGGTTTAGATATTCAGCATCAATTTCGATTTCGCATTCCAATTTAAATTTTTAAACACATTTTCTAATGCGAAAATAAACAATTTCGTTGGTATCACCTTCTCTTATTCCTCTTTTTATTGGAATCTTTTTTGTTTTCTTCCGTAACTTTAATTGCATTGTAGCAAAGCTGTAAATGTTCTAAATGTTCTTAATAATTTTATATATACGTGCCATTAATTCCAATATCACTTAACGAATTTATCACTGCTCAAACCTATACCGAATTCAACGCTTTTTCATAGTCTATAAAGGCTACGTATAAATCTGTGTCGTATTCATCGCACTTTTGTATCAACATCGTGATCGTTAACAAAGTGTTTATTTGTTTTAAACGCTGATCTGAAACCGGCCTGTTCTCTCGATTGACTGAAGTCAATTCGTCGTTATTCGATTTGTGATTACACGAGCGAACAGCTTATATATTTGCGATAGTAAACTAATCGGTCTATAGTTGTCCGAGTTCTGCATATCGACTTTTTAATGTATGAGGACTATTTCTGCTTCCATCCATGAAGTTGGTATTGTAGCTTTATCTAAACGTCGATTGAAAAGTTGACAAATCATACTTATAATCAAACATCCATAATCATCTCTACTAGAATTCCATCTGGTGCCGGTGCTTTGTTATTTTTGAACCGTCGGAGTTTAGCTCGTCTGTTGTTATTTTAGCAATCCCGTCGGTATTTTATTCTCGAATTTCCTTATAAACGTTTGCCATTACACCGGTTTGTATCTTGGTATTATGTATCTTCGTAAAATAATTTTCTACTTCTTCCGTTATTTATATCTATTCGTATTTTTGATTTTTGCCAATATTTTATTCCCGCATGAGAATGCTTTTTTAAATAGGTTTTCGGCCTTTAGTATTTTCAATGACTTTCTGTATTACGTCTGTGTCAAAGTTCCTAATATCTTTTCTCATTTTTCTTCTAATCGTTTTATTTAGCTCTGCCCGTTGAATTAAGTTTTTCTTTTTATCTACTGTTAGTATGTTTTAGTTTCTACGCCTAATTTATCGTTCACTGTTTTATCTTTCGATGCCGCTTTAATTGCGCATTTCTTCATTGCCTCCGTTAAAAATTTTACTTCTTCATCGATTGATGTTATAGGCTTATTTAATAACGCAAGTTGTAAGTCTTCCTGATATTGCTTTGTGTTCTATGCCGATTTTTCTGGGTCTATTGTTACTAATACCCGTTTCTTTTTATAATGTTTAGTATGCTTCAAATTGAAACTTGCCTCTTACCAATCTGTGGTCACTGCCGATATTAACCGAGCTTAACACTGTAACGTCTTATATGATGTGCAGTTTATTCGAGATCAGATAATCAATTTCGTTTTTATATCTATAATCAGCGCTTCTCCGCGTCCATTTTATATATATTGATAGGTATTTGTATTTCTATTATTGGAGTAGGATGAAAAAAAATTCTGCTCCAACATTTTCTGTCAGGGTTTGTTCCATTAACCTTCGGATAAACATCCTTATCGCAAAGCAACGGTTTGCTACTGAGCAGGTAGAGATGTAAGGTTTTTACGGCGAACTTAACCCGCTGAGGGAGAGACGGTCGTAGAATTTATGCGGACTTTTAATAGACAGTTCCTCATATCCGTATCACCTGAGGCTTTCTGCCAGTGGCCGTTTTTGGTCCGCGACTGTTTATTCGATTGACTTACGGCTGACCTAAATATCTTTAGGTCGTTCCACTATCCGTCACCACGCGCCCTGTTGCGGTTGACGTCCAGTAGTGTACATGCACTCCTTTCTGTTATTCGTTTTGTCCACCTGTCATCGTTTCTTCTTGCTACATGGCCTGTCCATTCCATTTTAACTGCGCTACACGTTCGACTACATCCAACAATTTAGTCTGCTGTCATATCGACGTATTGGTTTTCTGGTCTGATATCTTGATACCAAATATTACTCTTTCGCGAGCTCCCCTTAACGACATACTTCGTTAGGTTCCATGTTTCCGCTCCATATGTAAGCACGGGAAGGATACACTGTTCGAATACTTTCTTTTTTAAATATATCTTTATTTTTTAGATCAGTACTTAACTTTCCAACAGCTATCCACCGGAGATGCGTTCGTCTTTTAGCTTCCGTCTCTGTGGTAATAATTTAGGAATCCGACCTGTTCCAGTATTTGTAACTTTTAGACATTGTCGTCGGCAAAACGCAATTGTCTGATTTTTTCCCATCTATATTCAAACCTTTAGATTCCCAAAACAAGTTTTTGAACATACGTTCTAAGGCTGCTATAAACGATTTCGGAGATTATAATATATATACATATATATATATATATAAATAATTCCCGATCATTTTACCGCTTACACTGCTAATTCATTTACACGCATACGCACAAACAAATATTTAGACACTATGTATGCTTATGTATATACAATGTACATTTATATTTCACACACACACACGCGCGCATATAAATATGCATACACAAACACACATAAACAAATATATTATATATATATATATAATACAATATCATGTACACGCGAAAGGAAAATAACGGTAATTTCTCGGCTTAACCTACATTCTGCCGACTTTTGATATTACATTTCCCGGCTATACGGGGATAATTTTTGAAAGTAATCCCCCGCACGCGTTCCCGTCGTAAATAAGAAAAAAGTAGAGAAGACTTTATAATAGTGACAGTTTATTTTCACGGGCGCGTTCTATTAAAATTGATAAATACAGCAGAAAGATTTTCATTAGTGTAAGATCTTTGTCCCGGAAATTTCCGGGAAAAAACATCACCTGAGACCACCTGACCGTATGTAATAATAATAACGATGATGATGATGATGATAATAGTTATAAAAAACAATCCGATCGGTAAGTAGGCTAAAGAATCGGATATAATTACGTCACGCGACTGATCCCCAGCATCGTGTGTACGAATACTCTGGCCGTGGTAATAGGAGTAATCGTAATCCCGATTAATAGATAGCAATATCGATAATAATATCAATAATATCCATATCGAGGATGATGATGATAATCAATGAAAAACGGATTGAAGTTGTTCGTCGAAAGAGCGATCTATTATCGAACTACTAGAGCGAAGGAACAACCGGTGTTGAAAATAAATTGACGAACAAAAAAAAATAAAATAAAATAAAAAAAACCAACCGAAAAAAGAATCTCCGAGAAAATTGAATAACGTAAGAAGTGGATATCGGGCGGTTCGGAAGAGGAATAATTAAACTCGACAACGAACCTAACGGTACACCTAGCTTCGGACATTCTCAAAGCGCGTTATTTCTTACGGAAAAATGCGAGGGTGTATTTTTACATAAGTAATACGCGATCGTGCACTTGAGTGTACGTGTTGAGTGCGTGTGTATGTGAAAGAAAACTTCCGAGTTTTCACGGCACCTTTTTTTATATATATATATATATATATATATATATATATATAAGTATCGAACGAGGAATTGTTATTAACGTTATTACACTCTTAATTTAGCGAAACGAAAGAAAAACCGTTGTGTAACTGTTTATAGAAAAAGACGGAAAACGCGCGAATAAAGTGCCCGTCGGTCGTTAGAAAGAGATGAGGAACGCGGTTGTACTACGGAAGAGTAAGGAAGAAGACACCGTTTGGCCGATTGGCGGAATTGTACGACGGTCACCAAATTTAGATCACTGGAACGAACGGAGGCCTTCGTCATCGAACATATCCAAACGACTTTAGACGAAGTTCGTTCACCTTTTTGGTGTACTCAGTTGAATTATCTACCGTTGATTGTATAGCGTCGCCTATATATAAAACGCCTATACACGTATATACACACAGATGTATGTATACTCTTGCTTTTGACTTCCTTAAACAAACACTTGTGACGATGAACATTCTTGTTCTCCACACATCACTTTTTCCGTTATATCGTAGCGGGTCTCGTAGGAAACCGATTCCGGTGATGGCAGTTTTTATCTCGTCCGAACAAAAAGCGAATTTCCTCTCCTAAAACTTTCCGAGTTTATTTCATCACTATCGACTTAACCTTTTCGGGTCACGAATCATTGGTCTTCTTTTTCATTTTTTAACGCGAAATTTAACATTTAGATGAAAATTGCGACGGACATCGTGTATATAACATCGAACCTAGATGTAATTCCCCGGATACTTTTTAGTATACATCCCTTTCAGTCATACGTCGTAAAATGTCGACGCAAAATTATTATTATTATTATTATTATTATTATTAAATTAAATTAACGTGCCATGCAGCCAAGGCTAGAAACACGATAAGAGGATTAGATTGAGGAATAGATACCGGATCGGTGGAAGAAGGTAATTAGATTCGACAATGAAATGTCATCTTTAAAGAGGAGATGTAGCGATGGAAGAAGATTAAAAGACTAAGCGAGGAATATGAGGGACAATAAACTGGAGAGAATAATGTTACAGCCGGAACACCCTGGAACCAAAAAAAGTTTTATAGGTTCTAGCATATCAAAAACTGACAGATCAGATGTCGACATGAAGAGACGGATAGTTTTAGCAAACGTCGCTAGTAGAAAAGTTAACCGTATATGGAAAGACCATAAGATCTCCAAAAGAACAAAATGACGACTTTTGCAAACACTCATTTTCTTTGTAGTAGTGTATAGAAACCACAATGAATCCAGTTAGGAAAAAAAAAGATCTCATAATCGCTTACCCAGATATTTATTATACAATACCGCTTCTCGGGTGTACTGTAAATAATTTTCGATATATATGTCTATAAATATTTATACGAGACATTCCGCGTCAACCAGAAAATAGAAAATTTTGTTTTCATGTGTACCGTACAGTGGACACTGCGACTGAACGGAATATAAATATTGTTCACGATTGAAACGCGTAAGTCGAGTACGTCCTTTTTTATAACGTACGCGTAGAAAAACCGCTATAAAAAAGGACGAAAACTAAATAAAAGGAGTAAAAGCAAAATGGGTTTTGTAAGTTACGCGATGATATATTAACGGAATACGATCGGAACAAAGAAACCCGTTACGTAGGAAGTGCGATGTAATGGAGGATGATAGAAGTACTTACTTTACTTTTGCATTGTGCACGGGATCTATATTCGCCTCGTCCTATAACTTCAGGTCCAATCGTTTGAGCCATTCTCTCGCAGCTTTAGCATTTGGCCTGTTCTTCCATGACCGGTCCTTATTCGGTTCAATCGAGTCCACGTTATTGTCCACGTTATTCGAGGTAGAGGTGGTCTGGAGTTTGGGTGGTCAACCAGCTTTCTACCATATGGGTTGCCTCTGTCCCACTCCTGCTTCCATGCGTCTGTTGAGTTAAAATTGTTCTTAACGAGCTCCTGTAGCACGTGAAGGTTTTCTTGATTTCAATCTTCGTGGTGGTCTTGATGGATTGGCAAAGTTTTTCGATGATATTTGTGCCCCATTCCTTCATTGCAGCTTGTTGCCTTCTGATATGTGGCATTAGATAGGACAGGGGGCCAAGCAGTTGGCGTTGATTTAATTGTTCCTGAGATTATGCGTCTGGCTGATGATAGAAATATAAAGGATGTTACAAAACGAATAGGACAAGTAAAATTTAATAACGGAAAATCGATATTAACGAGTTTTTTTCAATATATAAAAATATTGGTTATGCACGTTCTAGAAATCTGCCCAAGCTCTCCGCCAGCACACCAGTAATTCAAGTACCTTCAAGTATATCTGCTCGTGCGTTCAAAAGATGACCGATCGTACACGCTTCGGCTCCAAAAAAACACACGAACGAGGTGTTTCCCTGAAACGCTGCTCGTAGCATGCAAATGGACCGTGACGCGTTCCGAAACATGTCAACGCCCTAAACGGCGCAAATCATTTGTATTTTTCACGATCAATTACACTCGGCAGTACAGGCAAAAGGCCAAGAGGGAGATCAAGATAGTCTACGATAAAAAGCGTATGATAAATATCCAGAACTTTGGACGCTGACTTCCAACAGGGCACTCAATGTCTGCAACGAAAAGGCGTTGCCTTTAACGAATAAGAAAAAAATATTAAATTTTCCCCGGATGAAAATAAAAAATATTTCAACAGTAACAGTTTATAGTTTTAAGGACACTATACCACTGCATGAATGGTCCATTTCGATCTCTTTCTATGGGGATGTGCTAAAGCATCGAATCGAAAAGTACTTCAAACAGCTCGAAATAAATTTCTTCGGCTGAATGCTCGTTGATTTCAACAAAATGACGCACTCCATGCAGATCTATAAATCAAATGAGTCAATGAAGTAATATAAGAAACGGCTTTTTTACCATCCAAATCCGTAGGTATCGGCACTCTACTGATCTGGATCTCAGAAGGCTGAAACGTATCAAAAACCTCGTCAATTGGTTATTAGCGATTAATATAATTAGCGGAGTTTAGTCACTATTCCTCTGCGCATGTTAGCTATTTACGAGTACTGCTTATTTAGTTTAGATTTAAGATTGCAGAAATAAAGCGGCTATCCTAGGAGCTGTATTAATATATATATATATATATATATATATAAATATATATGCGGACGACGAAGGACTACAGCTCGGTTGGTTATAACGATGTAAAATGAAGGAAGGTCTACAATAACGCGAAGTTATCGAAAAGAGAAACCCTTACTAAGGACCGCTAGCCCCAACAAGAAGCATAATTGCAATTAGTCAGAGATGCATCACCTGGATGATTAGTCTGCAGCTCTGTGTTATACTATAACTAATCAATCAGGAATCAGGTAAAGGAAATAATTGTGAGTTTAATATAAATCTAGGTATAAACGACACATCCGTTTGTAAAACCGCGACTGTCAATACATAAATAACGTTAAACCATGTCGGATGGCTCTGTGTGAACCTCCGAATGATCCTAGTAGATTAGAAACTCGGTGGTAGTTCCGATTTTTCTTTTTATATAATTAATATAAAATCGGTCGATATCTTTAGCGATTCCTTCGAGTTATCGAATAAAAATTTATGATCGAAAAATTAAATAAAGTTGAGTTCATTCGCATTGGTTATGATGTCTGCGGGTCAGTGTCTCGGGTAATATCGATTTACTCTCTGCAATGTTTTCTTCGTCCTTCTACTTTGACCTGTATAAATTAGTTTTTCGAATTTTTTGGGGCGAATTATATGACTGAAAAACTATAAAATTCTTCTTTTAATAGTAAGCAGTATTAACCGGTCACTTTAGTTCATTTGCAGTTTTTCCAGAAGCGACTTATTTATAATATGCGTAATTATTTCCGATATTCATTTCGAAGGGCACACATTTCCTTTCCGATACCGATAGTCCGCACTGCAAAATATTACTATCGATGATAAAAGTATAGAAGGAATTGTAGAAATATTTCGATAGCTACATTACAAACACACCGGATAGATCCGTTGAAGTTAATAGGAGATTCGTCTACGCAAAAACAACTTTTATAGAAGAACGCTGAAATTGTTCATCGACTCACATCTTTAAGTTTTTATAGGAGACAAGAATTTATTTATAAAGCGTTACATATATCAAATCTTATTATGCGGTGTCAGCAATGTAAAACAATTACATATTTGGAAGCGTGTGAAACGTGGCAGCGCAGAAGAATAACGAACATATAAACGATTAAATATTCGACATAATTAAAAAATGGAAATCGAATTACTTTGGCCACGGTTATCGGAAATAGAATTACAGATAATTATAGAAGAGAAAATTAACGGAAAAATCAAGAAGACACCCATGGTCCGAGGATATAGTAGACGGAGAAAAGAGAACAAAATTGAAACAGCGAGGGTAATTCAGCTAATTGACGATCGTCCAATATGACTGCGTATGACACTGAAAGAAGAGCAATAGTTAATTAAATATATATATATATATATATATATATATATATATATATATATATATGTGTGTGTCATGATATGCCTATATCGATCCACCGCTGGGTGTAGGCAGCTCCCAAAACTTTTACTCCTATCTTATGCGGCTCCGATCGAATGGATTCCGGCCAATTTAACAATATCATCTCGCCACCTAGCCATAGGCTTCCCTCGCGGACGTTGGCTGCCAATTAAACTGTAATATCCGCTTAGTTTTCATCCTTTTATCTTGCCAAATGTCCGGCCCATTTCAATTTTAGCCTGGCGATCCGTTCCACTGCGTCTAACAATTTCGTCTGTTCCCTAATCCATTTAACCGTCTGGCGATCTTTGAACTTGATTCCAAGGATAAAATCCTCTCGGGAGCCGTTTGGGTTTTCCTAACTAGCTGTCCCTTTAGTAAGGATCCATATTTCAACTATGTCAAGACTGGCATCACACATTGATTATACAGCTAACTTTTAAGGCTATTCGGTATTTCTCTATTTTTAAAAACGTTCCCTAATTTCCCAAATGCCACGTAGGCGATTCTTTTAGTTTCCAGCTACATTATATTATTGCATCGACTTACGCGTTCAATTTTTTCGCCGTTTACAGTTACCGCTCCGTATCATCTGCGGTATTCATCGTTATTTCGATTTTTTGTACATTTCTTTTAAGTCCTATGTTCACAAAATGCGCGTCAAGTTCGTTTATCATTAATTGTATTTCCTAAGCACTATTGCCTATTAAGACTATATTATCTGCATATAAAGTGATTCAATCTGTCCCCATTTATTGTGATTCCCAAACATATATATATATTTTTATATATATATATATATATATATATAGTAAATAAACTCTATTTAATAGTTTAAATCTAAAATTCGAAATCAGAAAACCACTCGGTATCGCGTCGTGGACTATCGTACGTGCTAGTAATCATAATATTAAGCTTTAACACTTACAGTCGAAGAAGAAAACATATATTTTCACATTATTAAGCATTGCAGAAAGAAAACAATAATTATGACACTGCCGTACCGCTTAAAATAAACTTACCGCAGTAACTATAAACATAACAGCAGAAACTTCATTTTTTACAAGATGTTTAACATATATACACACGAAATGCAGGAAAAATAAACAAAACGAAAAAAAAACTGCGATAAAAATATACAAAGCAGACCGTCAAAAATAGCGATAAATTAAAAAAAAATCAAAAACGTACTTAATATTTAAAAAAGAATGTTATAGATAATTATTTTACAAGCTGTAGTAAATTATGCTCGAGTCTGCGATGCTTATACTTAATTTTGTTCTTAACTACTTGGAATCGTAATTTCCGATCACCGTAATTAGGTCATTATCATGCCTAACACATTGTTTAAAAAAGGTAGTAGACATTTTCAATACATCATCTTTTAACAAAGGTCGTTTCAATTGCTGATGTATTTTCATTATATTACTATATATATATATATATATATATATATATATATATATATATATATATATATATATAATGCATCTATTCTGAACCAACTGAAGCCTTGCTAATGGAACTCAACACTGGACAGGCATACGATGATACTGGTCTAATGAGCGATTTATATAATTTATTATTGATATTTAGGAAAGATTTGCGCTTAAACAAGGGATAAATGGTACAAATTGCTCGATGTGTTTTAATCGACACGTAATTTATCGACCTTATATAACTCCTAAATATTTTATTTCATCTGACCATTCTACACGTACATCGTTAATAGGTAGTAGGTAGACGTGGCCTCCTACGAGTAAACAGTAATGTCTGAGTTTTGGCAGGGTTAAATCTGCCACTTAGCAAAATAACGAATTAACCTATCTACCTCTAGCTGTAGTTTATTCTTTACTGCCCTTGGAATGTAAGAGCTAGAAAATAGTGTCATCTGCATACAAGACTATCGCTGTGTTATTTGTTATAGGGATACCGTATAAGTAGAAGGTGAATAGAAATGGACCGAGAACACTACCTTCGGGTACGCCTGCAAAGCGTGTTCTGCGGAAGGATAATACATCATTTATAAACACATAAATAAAATAAGCGTAATTAGATATTTCGGAAATTTACATTCGATCATTTTATATATTATACCATTGTGCCAAGTAGTATCAAATGCTTCGGCCACGTCGAATAAAACCATCCCCGTATGTTTATTACAGTTAAAGTCGTGAGTAATATGTTCTGCTATTCTAGCGATTTGATGAGTTGTAGAGTGGCCAGGACGAAAACTAAACTGTATTTTAGGTAATAAATTGTTTTCATCCGAGAAAGTAGGTAACCTTTTTAGTATGATTTTTTCAGCAATCTTACCGAGATTAGTTTAAAAACCTTATAGACCGAATGTTATCTGGTGATGAACAATCTTTTCCAGGCTTCGGAAAAGTTATGTGATTTTCGCTACTTTCCAGTTAGAAGGAAAATACTCCAGTTTAAACATATTATTGATAATATTCGTGAGTTGTACAATAACCTCGAAGGGTAGATTTTTTATAATTATCATCTCCGACAGAGTGCTTGTTTTTGAACGATTGAATATGTTGAAGCACTTCCTTCGGAGAAGTGAGTAGTGACGTGGAAGTTATGTATTTTTTAATAACTAGTCTTATTTTATTAATATTGGTCGATAAATTAGCATTACGACTATGAACGTTGAAATAATATCCTGCCAAAAATTTATCTGAATAGACATTACCTATTAAGAAGATTGTCGTAAAGCGATGGCAGTGTGCTTCAGTACGTTGACTGTATCATTTGCAAACCATCCAAACACTGTCATCATTGGTAGAGAGTTGGCATAAGGTTTTAGCAACTTTATCATTTAAATTTTTATTCGATAAATCTTGCACTAATATATATTTTCGTAATAAGAAACATTTGGTTCTGATTAAATGCTCTAATTCTGAAAATATTTACAATAACATTAAAAATTATCTAGTGTTATTTAAAATGGACAAAAAAGAAAAAAAACAGTATTATACATCGAATATTACTTTATGCTCATGCTCGAGCCATTAGTCATTTCATACGTAAAAATGTATAATTTCGTATTAAAAGAATTGATAATACCTGATTGAGAGAGTCCACAATTTTAAATTTATCAAACTTAAATTCCGTTTTAGTTTTTTTTAGTATGGTACTACTCGAAATTGATAATAAAAATTAACATCTTCAAACGAACGGAAATATGAAATAATATAGTTCATTATTACATTTTTGAATCACTAGAAAGATTAACGTAGAGATTATTGAAATAATAAGAAAAACAAAATTATTTCAACGTACAATCTTCATCTATAGGTTGAATAATTTGTAACCTTGATAATTTAACATGTTGTGTACGCTGATCCGATCAGTTTCCACTAATATTAATTATGAATACGGGGTTCGATAGAAGTATAATTATTATTTAAATATAAACTAAGTCCAATGTGTTCGCTTAATCACATCATTTGTAGTGTCCGGTAACCGTGTAACTTCTTTATTAGTGCGACCATGCAGTCTCCGTGTTTGGCTGCAAAGTTGCGAATGATGTCATCAACTTGTTGAATATTCAGATCATAATGTACATTACTGTTCCGCCGGAACCATCGTGCGTTAGTCCGAAGAATTTCGTTCTGCTGTCGCTGGATGATAGCTCTGTGATGGGACGTAGGATTGTTTGATATAGTAAACTCTTATAACCTCTTAGAGGCGACTTTCTGCCAATTAACCAGTACATCTGATTCATTTTGCGCTGTAACTTATGTTTCTTTTGCCTGACGTGCGTTTTCCGTGTTAATCGTGTATCAATATCTGAATAGCTTGCTGAATTCATATGAGGTACTTGAGAACATTTTGTTTATGTATATATCGTAATTCACGTCAGCAGGTCAAAGCGAGAATGTAACATGGATAGATTTTTGTTCGTTTAACTTGATTTTCCAATCTTGCATCCATCTAACTATTTTATCAAGGTGTTTCTGAAGTGCATCTATTGCCTCTATTTGGGCATGTCCGGTTACCAGTCTGCATAAGTAGCAGTATTATACTAATTATAACGGTAGAAAAATTTCTCATAAATGTAACACCTTCGTATGTATCGTCTAATATTCCTTCGAAAATATTACCGGGTACATTACAAAAACGCAATCGTATATTGGAAAAACAATTTTACATTTTAATAACGTTAAACTTATAAAGATCTTGTGTTTTTCCCCGAAATTTAAATCTAAATATAATGAAGAAACACGCGGTAAATTAATTGAAAATGTTAAAAATGAAAAACAACTGTTATACGTGTCACATTCTTATTAGATACCGTTCTATCGGGGTTATTATTTACACCAATTGAAGATAATTAAAAGTAATACACGCTGTAACTGTAATAATAACGAGCAATGGAAATCGTTTAGCACATAATATACACGTGTCCCGATTGCAATATATTATAGATTGCTCGATGAAATTTATTCAGAGATTTCTATTGAAACAATTTCCAGCATTTATATACAAATTATTTCAGATTAAACATATATAGTAGTAATAACAGCCAATAACCATTTTTATAATTTTAACATGTATATATATATATATATATTATATATATACGCATTAACACCATATATATATCACACATGTTTATATATAACATTTCGAAAACATTTTAGGAAAAAATTATAAAATTCACCCAAATAAATTAATAATTTCATTGAGCACATTTACCTATGCATTATGTTAAATATTAAAAACGTAGAATATGTGTTATATATATATATAGATTGGCATACAAACGTAACTGGGAAAAATTGGGGGGGGAGAGCTTCGCTCGAAAGGGCCTAATATGACTACATTCGAAATTAATTTTAGAAATTGATTTTATCTGTAACAGACATTTATAAGTTGTTAATTTAGTTGTGCTAAATAAATGTTATTATAATTATATATATATATATATATATATATATATATATATATATATAATATATATATATAAACATATTTTAAATTTAATAAAATTCTATAAGCAGTGATTTAATTATTCTTCGGGTTTTTTGTTGTGTATATATATATACATTTATATATAGACACAATCATTAGGTTTTTCTACATTAGATTACTCAGTTTACATCGTTTTCAAAATTCAATTATGAAATTTAAGTTTATTCGTTCACAATGGTTTTGGTCGGCAATTTGTAATTTTCGACTTATTGAAGATTGTTGCAATTTGTTACGGAGGATTATTGTTAGCGGTTCGTTGCAATTTCCTTATAATTGCTTTCAGTCGGTATCGTCAAATCGGAAATTTAGACATAATATTTTTTTCGTCAGAAATATAATACTTGAATGTGTGTAAACTCATCATTCCCGTGATTTTATTCAGTATTTGCGATGTTGTGTTGATTTTAATAATGATTTCACTAATCGACAATTATCATTAGATCATCAACTCGATGTCTAACCGGTAATATTGGTAGGTGATTAGTTTTGACAATTCGGCAAAATTCCAATTACTTCGATAGTTGTATAAACGTTATTTCCAGCTGTAAATGTGCATGCTAGCGAATGTCTATAGTCTAAAAGATATAATAAGCGAATTTTAAGCTTCTTGACACGTAATAATTTCGACTTAAACTATGTACGTAGATTAGCGAGTAAGTTTATAAATCGAATAGATATTTTTTTTAAAACTCTAATATTTTCCTAGTTATTTTCAATTCAACTTTTTAATGTTTAAAATTTTTAACGTTTTTTTCCTTCAGCAAATAAAACAGCCTCCTGGACGTCGACATTTATTATTTGATTAGTAAATAAGTTGAGTGAATATCTTCATTCGTTTTAAGTAAAATGCAAGGATTTTGACATTCTTCTAACGTATTAATAAAACATTTCCCAGCTGGTAAACTTGTTAAATAATGCCGCTCTTCTATCTTCGAATAAACATTTTATTTCTACAAGAAAAGCATTTAAGCTTTGTTGAACATCTGTAGAAGATGTAGTATTGAGTGCGTTTGCGGAGGTAGCTTTTGCGTGTGATAATTTTCGTACACTCGGTGTCGGCCTCTGGTTAATTGATGGAGCAGTTTGTATTTGATTTGGATGAAACTGTAGTGTTGATTTATTTAATAATTTAAGTGATCCTAGGTTGGTATTGTCATTTGTTTGAAGTTGTTTATACAATTCGCAACTCTTGTAATTTGCTGGGTGATTATTAATCTGCGTATACGGCCGATGATCTGCTATCCTTGGTGCATTAGCGAATTATATGAGTTTGTGCGCATTTTACCCAAATGGAATTCGCAATATTTATTCATGTGCCCATATAGTTGGCAACGTGCACACTGTACTATCTCATGTTTAACATGTGAAGCTTCTACACTTATTTTCATATTTAGCAAGTATTGAATCTTATTAAATTTCTTTATTATTTGGTTCGATGTCAACGAAATGACGATTTAGTTAATTAACGTTGACGATGTTTCTGACACGTGCTTCCTTTAAAGCTGAAGTTATATCGTTTAGCTGT
Source organism: Coronaproctus castanopsis (assembly GCA_032883995.1). Lineage (NCBI taxonomy): Eukaryota > Metazoa > Arthropoda > Insecta > Hemiptera > Monophlebidae > Coronaproctus > Coronaproctus castanopsis. Next base: position 71,991,200 of record CM065053.1, read on the forward strand.
AGACTACGGTGTAGATTCCTAAAAAAGTATTACCCTTCAAATATGCTACAAGTTTCCTATAATCTTCTACTTTATTTGTTTTCGATTTGTATATTCGCTTGTTTGTTAGCGATTTACATCTAATTTTTTCTATTGGTAGAATTGCGGAAAAATCAGGTAGCATTTTGGAATAATTATTAACACCATAGGTGGCTTAACCGTTGTAACTGAAGTTTCATTATCAGATGAATCTGTAAATCATCTACATCATCATTAGTGGTTAGCATGGAAAAACGATTATTAGTCGGAATGAAAAACTTATTTGGTCTATTCGCAGTACGACTGCTACGAGTGTATCGCTAAGCTCCAAATACTTTTCCTCTTTCTATTTGTCGTAACCTCTTGCCACCCGTGTTTCAGATCATGCTGACTGGACGATTATCCATGGGTACTTCACTGTTTGTGTTAATAATAGCAGAATTTTCTGCCGAGTGTGTATGTAGTAGTAGTCGTTGTACAATTTATCGTTGCTGCATTTGTTCCTTTGGCAAATGCTGCTGTTGAATATATTGAATAATGTTGGTCTATTATAATCGGTTGTCATTGACCGCATGGAGTAATACTGTAAAATTGTATTGGATCGACGATGCATGGGTTTGATTACTCTACTATATATACGAAATAGAAAATTTGAGCGCCCGAGCGTTTTTCACACCGTTAAAAAATCGATGGCAATTAATTATTTCGATTTAAAAGAATTTACCTCGACGGAACATTTCAAGCGTGTACACCTTAGCATTGTATCAACCAGTTTTTTTCTCATAGCGCAGTCCACTGAGGAATAGCCGCAGTCCACTGAGGAATGTAAAACGTACACATTTATGTTAAGTCCTATTTTCACAGAATGAGCGGCAAGTTCTTTTATCATTAATTGTATGTCATCAACACTATTGTCTACTGCAAATCTTACACATTTTATTCTGATACCCATTGAACTCCAGTTCATTTCCTGAAAACACCTTCCAAGGCAGCTATATATATATATATATTAAATGCTCGGCTATCTCGGAAACGATTGTAACAATTTGAATGAAATTTTGAACATACCTTATGATTTATTAAGTAATTAAAACTCGCCCGTATGGAAATTACGAATTTTGAAAATTTAGGCACCGACTACACTGAAGAAACTGAAATTTTCGGTTATAACTTCAGAAATTTATGAAATGGAGTTCTACATGTGATTTCCCCCTACCACCACGAAAAAGAACAACAGATAACATATATATATATAATATATTTATATATATTATAAACCAAACAAAATATAACACGTTTAATCACTCAAAGTTTTTTATCCGAAGTTTTTCGACAGTTACGTCATTTTCAAGTGTACAATAAATATTATAAGATTTAAAAAGAAATGTAATATTTATTGTGCGCGCTTGAAAATGACGTAACTGTCGAAAAGCTTCGCGATAAAAAAATTTTAGTGATTAAACTGTGTTATGATTTCGTTTGGTTTATAATTAATAAAATCACTACCCTCAAATATATTCAACATTTATATATATGCCTACGTTATATATATCGCAACTATATTTGCGGAAGGTTTTCAAATGATAGTTTCCAATGAAGAAAATAAAATAGTGTAAACATCATTCTGGAATTAATAATCTAACTGACTGTCGATAGATGACGCTGCAAGCGATCACATGACGCACCGAATAAATCGCGCCGAATAAAATGGAATATATCGTTAACTGTCATTTATTTATTTTTCATTTTTTATCATTCGAAGAAAGATCAATTCGCATTAGTAAAATTGTTATAAGCTTATAGTTTAGATGAAATCGACGTTTCTTAACGACCGTGCTAAATTTTCTAAGAAGAAAAAACAAAAATAAATTTTGAAATTTTTATATATAGCAAAATACATTTCTGAAAATAAATTTTCTTTAAAGAAAAAAAGACGTTGAGCGTAAATTGCGGTTAAAGGAGGAACTGTTTTGGATACGCTAATTACGAAATGACGCACTCCATGCAGACTTGCAGATTAAACGGGTCGATGAAGTAATATGTGATTATACTCGATAGCATCGGAAACGGTTTTTTTTTCCAAATCCGATCGGCAATCTACTGATCTGCATCTCAGAAGGCTGAAACGTATCCAAACCCATCAATTGGTTAATACTGTTATTAGCGATTACTATAATTATCAGAGTTTAGTCGCTATTCCTCTGCGCGTTATGCTATTTATAAATACTGCTTATTTAGTTTAGACACCTAAGATTGCAGAAATATAGCGGCTATCTGGGCACTTTTGTCTATTGATATGAACTTAAGAAGGGTTTAAGCGTTACAAGCCTGGCGACCGGGTCGTGATCGAATAATAGTCAACAGACTTTAGACACTTTACCTTTGCAAACGTTACCGCAGAACGTGGCATTTTTTTAATTTAGTTCTGAGATAAAAAAAAAACCTGCAGATTACGAACTGGTTCGAAAGAAACACTTTTTATTATACGTAGGTTTCATTATATTTTTTGGCTTTCGTAATTTAATTTCTTACGTATTCAATATTTTCGTATGCGTATATATGTATATTTATCTTTTCTTCTTCGGTGTTGTTCAGTCCTAGTTCCCCATCGCTATATTCGTTTTCTTCTGTTCACGATATTGGACATACATCAGTACTCCTACACCTTGTTTTTTAATGTCCATTAGTGTTAGTCTTGGTCCGCCCTTCGATCTCTTCTCCCGACTATTTTGCTTTCCTTTGCATCGGCTAGACTCCATGTCTCGGTACATGCCCGATCCATTCAAACTTGCTTTTTTCCGTGTTTCGTAGGATACACCGTCGTTCTTGAACTCTGTCAAAAATACTTTCATAATTTATCAGTCCACGAGACTTTCAGCAGTCGACGCAAACACCAAGTTTTAAATGCTTCTAATTTTTGTTTATCTTTTACGGACGTAGTCCAGCTTTCTGCCTCATACAAAGCTACTGCCCATACATAAGTTTTTTTAATATTCGGTTCCCTACGTTTAGAGACATGCTTCGCTGTGTGATCAAACATCCTTTTTTTTTCTCAATGCTGTTATCTTAATTCCGGCTGCTATTTTCTTGTGACATGATAATCAATTGTCCCAAATATATGTACGCTTTCTCCTGTTCTAAAGTTTTTCCTTCCTGAGACTTTCGTTAACCTTCATTGTTTTATTTTTTTACTGATGCAGGTGATTTGGTATTTTCCGCATTAATGCTCATTCCATATTTCTTTGCAGTATGTTATAGCCTCATTAACATTATATATATATTCGGAAACGTCATTTATCGCAATTAAAAAATGTTTTAAACGCGACCAGATCGTTCTTTCGGTTAAAATAGTTCGTATTCTAGAAATAAATACACCAGTATCGACTACGTCATCGGCTTTATTTCTTTGAGAACAACACATTTGCAATATTCGCATAAATTATCGATGACGATAATAACAGTGATAACGATAACAATATTAATATTCATTATCGTGATTAAATCAAATTATTTATTTATACCGACGTTACACACCTGCAGTAATGTAATGAACTAATTAAACTACGATAAAAGAAATTAAATAGATTTTCCAGAAATAAAAATTATTAAAAAAAAATCGATAAATGTACACTCCGTGTAATAATACGTCTTCCGAATATTGTGCCCCGGTTGAATCCATGTTTCCGCACCACGCGTCTATATAGTTTGCTCTTATTAAGGTAAGACGGATCTGTTTATTATTTGCAATATTGCTGAATGTTCAAACTGCAATACATGTCAGGAGGATATTCGTCTCTTTATTTCTGTCTGCATAGCGATTTTAGCTATACTAATTGACCTAAATATATACGCTGATCTACTTTTAGTCTAACTCCTGACCATCTAATAATATACTAATTCGTCGTGGACTACTAATATCGATCTTGTTAATATTTATTGTCTTTAGAATATCGACACAAATCCGTCATCTTTTTTTTTTTTTTTTTTGTAAATCGACAGCCTTATCGTTTATCAATATTGTCCGCTAGTCGTAGGTGATCAATTTTCAACCACCAACATTTATACCCGCGGAGTCCGATTATAGGTTCTTGGAGACACTTTCAAACGTTACGGTAAACAGCTTAGGAGAAATTTTGCCGAACCCCCTTTTCAGCGGGGATTTTATCTGTTTTACGCACGAGTTATATTTGCAACGTTGCATTGTTGTATATGTTATTTACAATATTTATATATTGATCTATTTTAGTGCTTTTAAAACTGTCCAGATTTCTACAGTATCAAATGTCTTTTGATAGTCGACAAAAGCCATGCGAATCAATTAGTACAATGCCAAATAATAAAGTACACAAGTTTGTTTCACGCTAATTACGTATTTCAAACAATACGCCCATCTGCAATCTCTTTAACACACAAATACATATATATATATATATATATATATATATATATATATATATATATATCGAATATTAGACTTACAGACAAACGAAGACTCACCTTGAATCAAACAACAAACGTAAATAACGGATATTTATGTATGCCCGAAACAGGATACGCCTGTCCTGTTTAAATCCTCGCATGTCAAGAAAAAAAAGTTAATTTTGAGGTAAATGATATGGCATTACATCACTGGATATCTTAGACGTGTTAAAATTACATAATTTACATCTTATAAGTGATACCTCCTGATATAAGGAACAAAATAGAAGGTAATATCGAAAAAACAAAGCAAGTGTAGGATAGACCATGTTTTCTGTGTAGACAAACTGCAACAACTTTGAAACTAAAATCAAGGAAAAGTTTTCGTGCTACAACGGTCAAGCATATTTCCGTACAACGTGTGCAGATTGAAACGAATAAATGCCGATGACAACGATGAAAGTACAAAAATAATCTAGCTGTCTCTGTGGATCAAATGTGGCCGATACATAGGAACCGAATTGGTTCAGGTTGTGCGAGAATAAGAAACTTCGTAAAATCGGGCTCTGTCGATATATATATCAGTTGTGAGTGCAACAGGTGATGAATGCACGTGATTAAATATAGACTATCTCGGATTCGGTGTAATTTTCATAGTACCATGGACGCGGAACTCGTGGTTAATATTGATGCAAGAACATGTAATGGCTCGGATTCGAATAATAATAATCATAATAAATAATAGTAATGTATATTATAGGACATATCCCTAAACGCGAATGAAGTACCGATGGGCACGTTCCTCGATGAAATGGGAACAAGTAATTGAAGAAAGTTCTGCAACGGTAACCAATGGACTACCGCAAGAGGAAAAGAGAAAGACCGCTAACGCGATGGAAACGTGATATTTTTAAAACGGCTGAAGTCAACTGCTTCAAGGAAGCGCAGAACAGGGAATCGTTGGAAAAAAATTGGCAGCTTTCGTTCAGAAGTAAGGTGACATAAGCGTATCGTGATCTCGATATATGTACATACACAAACAGGTACATATACGCTTTTTGGTGTGGTAATATAACCCTAGATTGAGTCATTTCTTATAATAATAATAGTAATAATGAAAATAATAGCAATAATTTCTGAACCTTAGACTGGTTTTAGAATACAGATTATCAGAAATTATTTCTATAGTTGATAATACATATTCTTAATTTAAAATTAAATAATATAAAAATGCTTTTATACCGCATCTTAATATATATATATATATATATATATGAAATATATAAATAACAGGTCTGTCAGCCTGTAACCGGTGAAACTAGTAGACTGTTTTTACTATAAATTAAAATACAGATTATATAGTAAATAAATATATACTTTTTTTTTATTGTTTAAATTTTCATAAGGAAATTAAACTTGTAATGAAAAATGATACATTTGATAATATTATTAACACGTTTTTTGGTTTTTTTTTTAATGGCACTGATGATAATAATAATTAGTGACACAAATAAAAATCCGCATGCAACCGCGTTACGTATATGAGAAGATCCAAATGTAACGGTAAACATTCCTCAATTTATCACTATTACAAGCCGTAACACGCGGTAACGTCATTATATCCATGTCACTGCAAATTCCGGTATTTAATCCACGTCGAGCCAAGCGGTCGAGGTGTTCAAGAGTCATTGACATCTATAAGAATCTAGAATAATTATTCAACCGATAATCTGAAAAATTTAGAAATTTTTTTCAACAATAATAAATAATGTAAAATAGAAACGTTAATTATCTCATACAAGTCCATCTTTGATAGAATAAACGTTTGATGTTATACAATCATTATCATCCCTGTCTATTGTACTGCGAAAATACGTGTTGACACCATTTATTATTATGATGACTTTCACGATTACACGCGACATCTGTCTTCTTGTATACTTTGATGGACCTCTCAAGACACCAACATCACCTTCGAATGTGGTTATACCGTCGCTTGTTATACTGCAAAGAGTATATTCGGTAGAAAAATAAGGAACTACTGGCTTTTAAGAATGAAATCTGAGCTTTCTGCGAGTTCCAAGTTGGTAGTTTAAACACGCCGAAACAGACCTATGATCTACGATTATAGAGGAACAGCTCGCAATTGTGGAATTAAAATTATTCGACGATTCCAATTTCTGTTGCTGAAAACTCTAATCAACGCACACTGGTATATTCGAAATGATCATCCTACTAAGGATCTCAAGGTACCATATAGCTAAAACATGAAATACACTTATTTCAGTCCACTGGCAATTCATTTCCTAGATGATAGCGACGAAATAAGCTTAATTAATATCCGCTAACTCCCCTCCCACATCGTAATCGTTAACTGTAGCGATAGGACGAAATATCAGCGATGTGCGATCGTTTCGTTCTATTGTGTCACGCATCTCGATTGTTTATTAGCTGTTTCAGCTAGATTGCAATTTATCTAGACAAAAATAAAATGAAAGATGCATTGCATTTATTCCCCATATTTCTCCATTATTGGCCGTCTGAAACACCTCCGACATATATCCTGTTGACGTCTTTTCTCGATCAGTTCACTATGTACGGCATATTCCCTGCGGTGGACGCTGACCATTTGCCGTATTTTTTTATTATTGTTCTTTCTATCATGTTATATCCGAAATGTTTTATCATGTTCCTAATTCTTGTTAAACGCTCGATGTCTACTTTTAACTCGTCGACAATCAACTTAGTCGTTCTATATACTGTCGTCAATTCACGGAAAAGTTTTCAATATATTGCCAATAGTTCGTGTTAAGAGGAAATACATACTTTAATTTTGTTGTTTATATTATACAGGTATCACTGTCCATATTTTTTATTCAGTATGATCATTATTAATCTCGTTATAGTTAGACGCCCGGGTATTTATGGCATACGTACGATTTCTGTCGTTTTTAGTCGATTATTCCTTCTTCTATCGGCAATCATCACTTTTATCTTTAACGCTATAATTCTCACTTACGACTTTCTGCTCCTTCGTAATATCTTCAAGCTCTTTTTCCGAGAAGACTAGCTATATCATCAGCATACTGCAAATTAATTCATTTACATTTGGATTTTCTGCCTTCGCGATAAAAAAATCTCTCTTTTACGTCCGTTTTCCCGTCAGGCCTTTGAATAAAGGTCCAAATCGGGCGATAGCTTATGTTAATAGCTTACACCTACAAGGAAGCTAGTTTTATTACTGAGAAAGCGACGATGTGTTAACTTTTTAGAACGACCGAAACTCTTTATGCCGCCCACTTACATCATCCTGACTCTACTTTCAGTATCGTTATTAGAATCGTCGGGACGACTGTTTATTGATTATTTCAGCAAACATGTACACGCGTGTAGGTCCACTTGTTGACGTGTCTCATTTAACTTGTTGACGTGTCTCATTTAAGGGTATAACAACGATATAGATGTATATATAGTAATTAATCAAAATATATTATATATAATTGTATAATTAGGTTAGCAAACGTTAGGAATAATTAGATAATACAAACTAAAATATTCAAACTAGGCTCCCTAAAAAATAAACATATATATATATATATATATATATATATATATATTTATACTTACGTACACACACACATAAATTATACGTAATAAATCATACACTATCTGATTTAGTCGTCAAATTCTATCATTTCAGACGTCTGTTCAGGTCGACGCTATCTGAGAAAGAAGTATGACAATCGATAAGGCTGATTTTGCTTTATTAATAGACTCAGCTTCGTTTACGATACCTCACCCTCATCGTAGCGATTACGTCATTCGTGTCTAATTATATAACGAATTTTACATTTGGATAGAACATCCGCGACCAGTCAGTTATTACATGTATTACTTTTTCCTGCTAATCGATATGAGCTTAATCTTTCCGAGGGCGTAATAGTCATACAGACTAATCTACTCGTACAATCCCAAACCGGTCATTGTTTCTAACCTTCGTATCCAAACTTCACGTCTGGATGTAATATTATTGGCCGCTAGCGAAAATCAGAAATTTCGGCATACGGAAATCCGTACCGTCCTTTTATATTTGCATTTTTTCCGTCGATGTCTAACTCGACTTTCGTTCGACTTCAGAGCGATCGAAAATATTATGCAAGTCGGTAAGAACATTAAGGCCCCCGGTAACGGGTAAAACTTTTAAATACGGAGTTGCAAAGACTAACAGATGAATGTAGTGTGTCTGTTGGCGAACATAAAAAAAAAAAATATGTTGGAAACGATATACCTTTATAAACTATTCCGCCATAATCGAGGTAACACCACTTGCCGGCGATACTCCACAGACGATGGACCTTTAATTCTGGAATCAGAGAAGTAATACATGCAATTAAACTAACGCATCCGAGGAAGGCAACAGGGCGGAACCGAATACAGGAGGATTTGTTTCGTCCATTAGAAGAGCATATAAATAATCTAACAATTCTCTTCAATAAGTAATGTCTGTCAACATCCCTTCAGAATGGTCGAAACCTCCATAAAAGGTTTATTTAATATATAGTTCGAGGACAGTTATTTCGGACCGTTTGAAGTTTTTTGCGTGAAGTTTTATACGATTCTAATGTTCGCGTTTCGTATTTGTAATATTCGTTTTACTTTTCAAAACTAACCCACATTTACTAGCCTGGCCAGTCATCTAGTCTCTGTATGATATCCGCCGGTTGTAAGGATATAGTATTTTTACACCTATCAAGATGGTACATTTACAAATACAAAAACAAATAAAGTATATTTATGATAATTTGTACAGTTACAGAAAAGACGAGTAAATAAAAATGCGCATACCGAGCAGCGTTAACGCTCTTACTACGCGTCTTAAAGTTAGCGTACAACGAGGTCGTACGTTAGTTTATAAATTATGCTATATTTTTTACAGGGAAAAATACAACTGAAAAACCCTGCATAGCCGAAAAGATAAAGAAATTAATTATGGTTTAGATATTAATAGTATGTATTAATATAACTAAATAAATAAGGAAATAAAGAGAGAGAAATAATGATACATTAATTTAAAAACGAGACTAATTTATAACGACCTGCATAGTTAGACAACCGGGTGCTAAAGCAGCGAATGTTTAATCCTTTTGCGTTTATATTTTTTATATTTCCGGGTCAGTGAGTCATGAGTATAATTTCCAATACGTTGTACGATATGGTACTGGCTAGTCAGGCATTATAGAATCTGTTAGCTTTTTCCTGTACAAGGTCAAAGATAGAAGGCTGGTTTAAAGCTGTATGCATGTCTGTTATCTTAGTGTAGTATGGAGCAGTATGATACGCAGGCATTTATTTTGAACAGTTTGTGCAGTTTATTAATGGTGGACTTACTAACACCAGACTAAATTGGCCAGGAATATAATAATATCGGCAATATGTACGCTTTGTATATTATTAGCTTGTTTTTAACACTGACTTTAGAGCGTTTGTTAAATATATAGGAAAAATTTTGTATAATTGGGCTTTGTCCGTGATATGTTTGATGTGATCATAAAACGACAATCGTTTGTCCATGGTGAGACCAAGATATGAAAGACCTCCTTAGTACGTTTTCTGCTATTTTTCTTCTTGTATTGTATTGTATATTTTTATTTAAAGACGCTCGACATCTTGGTCATTTGCGTCTGCTATAACTTAAATAATTTTCTTCTTCTCGTGTCAGAAAGTTCTAGTACGTCACTGAAACCGTAACTATGTGGGCAACTACTACAGAGGATAGCTTGCAGCTGGCCACATATACAGGAAGAGCTGTTGAGATTCTCTACGATGTTGTCGATCACCAACCATTGTTCCTAACATGTTTAGTGAACGTCATGTTCCGTATTATTTTAGTTCGGTTCTTGGAAGAAGGTGCTCCTTACGAGTATATTGGGTGATTGGGTGACTAGTTACTTTACACAACAATATCCGGGGCCGCGTTTTTATAAACGCATATATATATTGCAACTTCAAGTACTCGTATAATCTTTAGTCTTTTTACTTTTGCCATATTATTAATAAATATAATTTTTCAGCTACCTTTATCATCATAATTTCGATTAAGATATATTAACCTATCGTTTCTATATCCTAACCGACTCCTTATATATATATATGTGTATATATATATATATATATATATATATATATAAATATATATATATATATATATTCAGCAAACAGAAGACGATCGGTTTTGTTTTTGCACAGTTGGTAAAACAGCTGCAAACCGTGTGCTCCACGTTTATCGTACACGCGAGAGATTCGTTTTTGTCCAATTTTAGTTATCACGACATCCTATAATGAGAAGGAGCGCGGATTTTACCGTTTTAGGTGTATTCGCGTCAGCATTTATTATGTCTGTTCCTGCTAGACTTCCTATTTTACTGGTGATGTCGAAAATCTTCTCATTGATGATGACAGTAATATTTGCGATAATAACGGTATTTACGCGTAGTGAATCCAGCGCGTTAACTTTAGACCTTAATTGTTCATTTTTAGTTTTTAGTTGGTTAGCCAATATCACATTAAGATTTAATTATCAATTGCTAACCATTTGAGCTATCCGAGATTATATCGAATTTCGTTCTTAATAGATTTATAGCGACTAATTAAATTGAACTATATTTCTCCATTAAATTGAACTATATTTGTTAAAGTTTACTCCTAAAATTCCACACTCATATTCATACAACTCCTAACCTCCCCATGCCCATAACTTTTCTACCTTCTGTTCTTACTCGACCATACTTAAAATCCACGCTCCAGTATAAAGTCTAATCCATCCTACACAATAAAATATGCACCTCATTACCTTCTACAGCAACATCCTTTTCCCAATACCACCGGTCTCGTCCCATCCTTTATCCTTCGATACCTCTCTCTTGGAACTATGTTGTCCTACTTCTCAAAGTCGTCTACGTTCCTCCTTTGAAAATTTAATAAAGATTTCAATCATTACAACATCCTATACACGGACGGTGCCAAAAGGGACAACCACTGCGGTTGCGCAGTTGTATATCCAAACAATGTCATTCGATTTCCACAAAACTTCAGCGTTCTTTCTACAGAGCTGTACGCGATTTCAATTGCCGTCGATGTGGTTATTGAAGAACTAAAAAACAATGCTGTTATCTGCACCGATTCCTTGAGCTCCATTAAAAGTCTACAAAACAGATCACACCACCAACATCCTTTGGCAAAATCCATCTTAGCCAACGCATTAGAGTTTACCGGAAAAATTATTCTCCTCCGGATTCCAGGGCATAACAGCGTGGAATCAAACGACGGTGCAGATGCAGCCGCAAAAGAAGCGTGTCTAATATCACCTATTCCAGCTATACCAATTCCAACGAAGGACTTCCTTCACATCATACGATCTAAATTATCCGATAGAGCGAACGAAGGATTTTCAAACCTGCAGCAATACAACGTCAACTGGATAAAGTCAACTACATGTCAAAACTCAAACAGGAGAAACGAAGTAGTCCTGTGCCGTGTACGCTCAGGCCACACACTGCTTACTCACAAGCACTTATTTACTAATAGTGACCAACCGAAATGTACCGCATGTAATATTCCTTTAACTATTCCTCACTCGCTTATTACCTGTCCGTTATATTCCTCCGAACGTACAATCGCGAACCTTTCAAACTCTCTCCCAAATATTTTACAGCATTCTCCTACATCCGAATCTAGACTCCTTTCATTTATCCAGAATCTACCCGTTAATATAAATTCCTCCCGTGCCTCTGGCCTTAGTAGCAGTACACGGCACGGTTATCAACGAAAAGAAGAAGAAGACGATATTGTAATAATTTCCGAAACATATTTCATTTATAGAACCTTTATTAAAAAGTATCGCCTATATTATTTTGCCGTACAAAACCACCCGGAGCACCGGGAGGAGCAGCAATTGTGTTATAACAACATTTTTTTATTCGTGTCGAAAATTCTAGTCAAAACTATTCACTGCTCTTTTGTTTATTTCCTTATACTTGCTTGCCACTTAGAATCCCTGCCGAATTCTCGTTACTCGTTTCTTGTAATATAGATCTTTTTCACGCGATAACTTCATCCGGCGTACTGGTTGTTAAAACGCCGCTTATTAATTCGTCAACGTAGTAGAAGATAAGACAAACTTGAAAATGGACGTTACTACTATTATCAAATTAACATAAAAGAAAACGTGTAATATACGATCTATATTACGCGTACGAATTCCAAGATAATGAGCAAACCGCGCAACGGGCACGTAAGAAATTGTTAATTACGTCACCGACAGCCGTCTTACAAATAAGGCAATCGGATACACTCGGACACTCTATGGTATTTTTCAGAAGTAACGGCTATAAATTAACTTATTTTTCCCTTTTTATCTATATAATACGAATTATATTTAATTAATTCGAATAAATTTTAAATATTACTAAAATATACCTTATTTCACGCACCGGTTAAATGTTTACCCATATGTACATATATATATATATATAATATGATAATGTCAATTAGATAATTAAAATAAATATTATTTACTTAACAATCGAATAGACAGTTGTGTTACTATATCGATGTTTTCTGAAAATAATATTTCGCCATAAACTGTTATATACTTTTAATTTCTTTTAAGCTCCAATCTTTTCTATCTTTTCGAATCAAATCATCAACGATCAACTAACTCGAGCATTCTTTCGCAGAGTGCTCCTTTTATCGATACTGTATGTATACCGTATGTAGCACACTGTTATAACACTACTGTTCTAGGGCAAAGTTTAAAACACTATCCATTCAAATCTTTGACATATTCAAACATAATTCATTATATAATACACTCTGTTCATAACTACACTCTCGTACGAATAAAATTAAACTTTTAACGATGACTGATGTAAACATCGAACATAAATTATCGTATAAAAATTCTTAATCAGTTTGCACCCTGGTACATAACCAAATATTCCACATGTGTCCGATGTTATAAAACAGTACGCTCAAAGACATATATTTAGACTGGAAGGTCGTCCTAATACCTTGGCTCAAAGATTGCTGAACACCTCCAGCAACACCAGTAGGTTGAAACGTAAAAAACCTTTGGACACTGAAAAATATTTGTTTCCGGAGAAATTTCAATATGATGTCTTCCGCACACTTTTCAAAAAAATTTATGAAAATGTAGAAAGCATACAGACAGGCTTTTAATTAGACACACTCGCTTTGTCTCCATGTTTATAGACAGGTATTGCCTAATTTGGACAATTTTTTTGGGCAACTTTCCAACTTTTAAAGATTCGTAGGTATTGCGCGGAGTTGGAAATATTCATCGAGATTAGTAGTTCGTTGAACTTTGACATTAAGTAGTTGTCGATGGTAGAGCAGAAAAATTAAGAGAAAATTTTATTAAAAAAAAAAATAAAAATATATTAAAACTCACAAATGGTGTATATATAATGTATGTGTGTGTGTGTGATTTCATATTTTTTATTCATCGCTACGATCATCGTATTGCATAAATTAAAATGCAACGTAACGTCTCTGTCGTGTATAACGACTCGAAGAGATCCATAATCATTCGAGAACCTAGACGCACGAGAATTAATAATCAAATTAATAATTATTTCATTATGAAATCAAAATAATAATTTAAATAAAATTAATTTGAATATAGATGCGTGCAGAACGTAACGTCACTAAAATTATTCGACTATGTATAAATACGTATAATTTAATAAAAATTATATATATATATATATATAATATGCACGTAAATTAGAAATAATAGATTATTTTAAATTACATCGATGCATCATTTTATATAAAAGAATAATTAAGTCGATTACGAGGGGCGTTCGGTGTGTTAGGTTCACAGTAACAAAAGACGGGTGCCGGGTTTACCGTTAGGGGGATATATATTATTATCGGCTTTTTGGTTTTTCCAGAATACGTAAGATTCCCCAATGATGATGATGGTGATGATGTCGTATTGCTTCAATATCCGCATCCAAATTTCGTAACCGTTTTCATCCAACTATAAAGTCTCTGTGTGGGCGTGTGTTGAGAATTTAATACGCTACTGTCCGATCTAGTTAACTGTCGTAGGATGGATCATCTGCGAGCATAAGATCACTACATCCGCGTCATCAGTTAAGTTTTATGTGTCTGTCGTTTTACTCTTTTAGTTCCATTCTTCCTTCCAAGACTGCGTCAATGCCCCCCATCGATAAGAGTCTTGCAGCCAATTTTTGCCCTGACCCTTATAGATCTTGATGTGTATCGGTAGAATTGCATCATTTTGCGTATTACATCCATTCCTTCTCGAATGCGGCGAGCTGGCCTAATATTCGCCAGCATTAGTAACCCCACCGGTATTGATACGTAATCTATATGTATCTTTTTTGTACGAGTTATAAGTTTCCAAATCCGTAACTTGCGATATTCCGTTCTTACCCTTTAGCAATCACCCCCGGAAGATTATCTCTACAGAGCCTTAATATTGTCAATCGTTTCTCGTGCTGGATCGAAAAATTTGCTCGTTTGTAACGTAATTGTACATCTACGTCCGATACCATACCGCGTCTATTAACGTTCGAAGAATTTTATTTCGGCATTTACTAATCGTTTAGTTCTTTAGATCGCTCTTGCGCTTTTACTATTTAAGTGTCTAACGGAGATTGGTCTCGGATAACTGGTCGAAAAAATTAATCGGTTTTTACGTAGAGTTCTGATTCGCGACCTTTTTATTTAAGAAGTGTATATTTGAATGTTCACAGGACGATGTTTTCGCGATTTAAAAAGGCAATTCCGTCGGGAAATATCTCGCACGCGGTATATTATAGACGAAGAATTTATTAAAACGGCCAAGATGAACAGAAATGACCTTTTCGTTAATATCGACAGTGAAATTGGACCTAAAAGTTAGACATTAAATCGCAACCTTTTCTCAATTAGATACCAGCCGGTTGTTAAATAATTAAGTAATGATCACGGTCGCTCGCTTACGAAAAAGGTCGACCGAAATAAAAGTTCGGCCTAGGAAAAATGTGTACTCGTACGAGAATAAGACGTTGTACATTGAACCGGCGACTAACGTCAGGAATTGAGGAAGAAGACGATATCGTCTTATTTCGAGAAGAAACTGGTTGAGTCGTGTACAGTACGTCGAAGCCGTGAGAGCGCGGTTCTCGAATTAACACAGGAGGGGTGTTGAACCTGAACGACCAGAAACGAGAATAGATGCCAACGTTATTAAGTTCACTAACCTCAGAGTACCGTTGTGTTTTGGCGTTGCGTCTGAGGTATCCGCCACCAGAGTTCTCTGTCAACCAACCGATTATCATTCGGTTTGAAGGTTACCCACACACACACACAAACATACACACGCACAAACATACGCACACAGCATACACACGCACGCACTAGAACTATATCTACTAGAAGAGCGAGACAAAATATAAAGGTGGTACCTAGGAAAATACGGGTACCTTATTTATTAACATGGAGAATTTCCTATTCGCCGTAGAAGTACAACCAACAACCGTACGATAATTCACAACCACTAATAATAAACGCGGATGAGCTGTTTACCGCTGGTGCCATCTGGAATGTACGTCGCATAATTTTCCGCGGCTATAGTCGGAAACCAGTTTTTTTTTTCCCCGAAGAGAGGTCGGTTCATCACGATGAAGAGCGATCGGAGATGTGCGTTTTGTTCGTTGTTTTGGGCGAATTTAATATTTTGTATTTTATTCGTGTTTTTTTTTTGTTTTTTGTTTTAATTTTGGTTTTGGTTTTTCTACGAAAAAATAATAGCATTTAATAATTTTAAAAGGAAGTTCGTCGATTTTAATTATTATTATTATTATTAAGAATATTATAAAAAATCGGTTCGATTTAAACAAACAAGATTTAAAAATTTTTACGTTTTATTCGCGGTTCGCGTGATGAATACAGTGAATCTAACTTCGTAATAATAATAATAATAATAATAATTTTAATAATTTTAATAACTTCATTCCTGCTTGTTTTGTACGTTGATTTATAAAATTTATAAAATTTTTTTGAGTGGCAAATTACGTTTTATATAAATATACATATATATATATATATATATATATATATATATATATATATATATACGTGTATATGTATAAATTCTCGATGGGACTGCTCGTTTTAAATGCGTAAGTAAAGCGTGCGAATAATATTTCGCCGCTATAATATACATCGTCCAATCTGGGAAATATTGGCAAACTGATGGTAAGTTAATTTAAATTTTGATAATCTTTCATTAAATCATCAGTTTTTTTCGTACTGCGTGTAGAATATGTTTTGAAATAATATAAAATAAAATAAATATGTACGCGTATATTTATACACACATCATCATACCACGTCCTTTACCGAATGTCGGCTAATATTTTTGCCTATCTTATGCATTCTGGAACAGCTGCATTTGCGTCATATCGCTGCGTCAACTTCTGCACGCATACGTTGTTTTTGTTCTTCTTCGCCGCGATCATCCCTTGTATAAGGAGATGTAGTATACCCTTTATGTCCAAAATGTTTCAGTTTTTGACTCTTTTACCATTTCTCTACTTTTAATTTAAATACCGTCAGTTCATTTTACTTGAAGAATTCCATACGATATGACACACATTTCGAAGGCATGTAGTTTTTATCTCTAACGTCTCAAGTCCAACTTTCAACCTCACACGGCAGTATCGGGAATACGTGACATCTTGGCTTTAATTCTATACTCACGTTTTTACTATGTAATATAGCACTTAAACATACATTACGTTGTTCATTTACGTTACTACCCGGCTACTCGATATATGTTATCTAGATCTATTATTCCTCCATCAGCTGTTATATCGTTATCATGTTTTTCATGGTTTTTCTATACATACATACATATATGTGTGTGTGTGTTATAAAAATTATCTTATTATTCAAAATGAATTATTCTAAACGCGCCTAGATATGTACCAAATAAACATAAACAACCTTGTGTATCATCTCGTAAACAGCTATACCAAAATTTAGATTGGGTTACAGTTAGATTACGTTAGTTAGAAGTATGATTAATGAAAAAAAGGGCAATAGTGTACCAATAACCAACTATGTTAAAAATCGGCAAAAATCACATATATATATATATATATATATATATATATATATATATATATATCACAGCTAATCCCTGCTATTCTCCCGATAAAGGCTAATTCATCAGTTCCATCAGGTGGGGCAATCATTCCATTATAAGTGTAATTTTATCATTGTTTTACTTTATCTTTCGTATTAAAATAAATTTTTGATTGTTTATCTACATCGTCCCGATTTTTACGTAATCTCATTATTTTCTCTTCATTCTAGTCATATCCGTATTTCATCATTTTCTTTCTATATAACCTTCAAAAATAGTTTCCTCACACTTTTAACTTCATAACTCATTAAAAGAGCTATTTTTGGCATTTCTGAAAAATTGCAAAAATCGGAGTTGTATGATAATGAATATATTCTGTAAGATGCACACACACATACATATATATATATATATATGCGTTGAGTACCGCCGAAGTTAAGCAACGGTATTTGGATTGGTGACTCTGTCCGCTCAGTATGTTGGGTGTTGTTGGTATCTCTAAATTTGCCTGGCTCGCGCGGGAGATTAGGCCATTTTCTCCCCAATTTATTGATTGGGGAGACCTACGTCCAGCAGTGGACCGATATAGATTTAAAATATATATATATATATATATATGTATATACATTAATCATAGGCAAATGGATATAGATCTATAGACAGATGGTTAAGACTAATAAACATTCACGTTTGTATACGTGTAAATGGAAATATAAAGAGCTATGAATATACGTATAATGTATTACTTTATCCTGTAAAAGTTATCAGCTTTTTGAAACGTATAGAAAAGTCGCAGAAAATTATAGAAAATTTCCCACTATTGGGAACCGGATTAACCGGAATCGTTCAGACGATTTCCATCGGTAATTAAATTCCGGTTAACGAAAAATATTTTTTTTTCTTTTTTCTTTTTTATAATTTGTAACTAGCCAAAAGTGACTATCCAACAAAAACGTTCGATTAAGTCACTAGAGTACTCCTACTTGTTACTGGACTAAGTCCACGATGTCCTCCTCAGCTTTCCGAAATCCAGCTGAGCATGTACTGTGTCGCCAGCTCGTTAGAATGACGCTGCAGCCATTGTAAGTGTCTCTTAGCAATTTCTTGTAATTTTTTTCTTGCACCATAGGATAATTGCTGTCTAGTTGGTAATGTCTATACAACCTATCGGCAGGCTTCTTTACTTTTTAAAGACTAATTACACATATGATACATCTACGGTTTGTAATGTACGATTGTAAAAGAGTTCAAATGTCGCCCATTGCATATTTATTTTTATACGCGATTTTTATCGTATATTTATTAAAAAAAAAAAAAACGTCGTAAAATTAAAAAATATATACGTAATATTTTAATTAATATCGCGATTTATTTAATTATAAAAATTTAACCCAAAATCTTTTCTTTTATTTTTTATTTTTAATAATTTGTAACTATACGGAAGTGTGTGGCTATCCAACTAAAGGCTTCAATGAGTAAGTTACCTAGGCGGAAGACGTCCCATGGTGGGTCATCCTACTTGCTATAAGTCCACAATCCTCGTCCTTAGCCTGCTAATGTCCAGCCGAGTATGTAGGTGCTGATTTTAGGGTGATGCTGCAGCCGTTATAAGTGTCTGTTAGCAATTTTTCGTACTTCTTGCACTGGACATATGCAAAGGTCGGAGCGAATTAAAATTAAAATGTTTTTAATAATAATGATAATCAAATTAATTCATTCGAAGCGGAACTTATTTTACGCTTTAAAATTAATATTTATTAATATTATTTCGAATTTCCATTTTGAAACGCGGTTAACACGAAAATAGATACAAATCTAGATTTATCCTCGATCGTACTTTATCGTGTTTTGTCTGTCTGCGCGTCGTTAGCCAATCTGTAGCGTCCACGGTCATCGACCGTTCCTAGAATTATTGACTTATTAATAAAACGATTCCGATGCACGACTAATACTAATACCGGTTTAAACACGACCGGATGACGTACGCGTCTAATAATTACGAATTCGCGATCGATCCGGTACATTGACCGATATAGTTGACGCGTTCGAATTAAATCAAATATTATTATTATTATTATTATTATTATTATTATTATTATTATGATTTACTGTTCGTAAATCCCTCAAGAAGTATGTATCGTATAAATTACAATATACGCATCGATATTGATTAATTTTTAATGTAGAGATTTATCGTAGTACACCTAAAATTTCGAGATCATTTGTTGAACAGTTTTCAATAAACTTTTTCTGAAAATATCATTCGATTCTGAATGACTAATTCGGGACTCGTCCGAATTTTTGAAATATCTGTAATTTTTACAAAATGAAGAAAACAGTCTATCATCGATAGTGTGGTCTTTTTATATTCGAGCAATTCATAGACCGAATGGTCCTTATATATATACGAATTAAAATTTTCGCGATTTAATTTGTAAAAGAAAAAATCGCAAATCGAAATACTGATTTATCCATTCCCGAGCTTCGATTTTCGCCAAAATTCATCACTGACACGCATTAGGCATCTATTAGTGTGTACCATATTATATGCGAACATATAAAATATATACATAGCTAATTAAATTTATCCACTCGATTCGCGCGGCATAATAAAAAGACCGCAATCGTGCTATTTGCTCATCTATGTTGAAAATCGTTCAACATCGAATAAATGGTAAAAGCGACATGGTTAACTTTTTGAGTTTAGTACTTACAAAAAACTTTGGATAATGCAATGTTGCGGAATACCATTAAGTGCTCCTCGATCGACTAAAATACAGTACACGCATTCCGCGCTAAATATTCCTCATATTTATGATCATATTTACAAATTATCGAAGAAATTTTATGATAAATGTATCATGACAATAACTTAATTCATCGCGAATTATAGTATGCTTGATCTCAGCATTACACTAAATATAAGCATCGTCGTCACCGATTTCTAATGTAGATACGATCCGATCTGTGTTACAATTTTTTATTTTTATTTATTTATTTATATACAATTTAAATTAAATTTAATATACAAGTGCTAATATGTTTTTTTTTTTTTTTAATTTTTCCTATCGGTTATTTTACTGTTACTTTCTTTATTATTTCTTTAGTTTTGTAATAAAGTCATTTGGTTGTATTTAACTCCAAAGGTAACTTTAAGCATGCATATGTGTGTACATATAAATTCTTCGTAATTTATAAAATTTTGTATTGAAATATACTATACTATACTATACTACTATTTTTTTAGAGTACTATAGTGACCTTTTGTCTATATCGATAAAAATCCATAATGTTTATTAATTAAAAAAAGGGAATTATAACTAAAAAAAAAGTATAAATCCATTTATATATATATATATATATGTATATCTTAATCATAATTGACCGTCGTGACCATTATGTAGCAAATTCCTCCACAGTTGTCGATCATCCGCCGAGTGTACCAAATCCGATGTTGCCAAACTAACATGTCGGCATATTTGTTTCGCCAATCGGGTTATTGGCCGACCTTTCCTTCTATGTCCGTTCATTCCTTCATTCTGCCTAGTGTAACCGCTCTGTCTAAAAGTCCCGTGCACGCAATGACCGAATCATTTGCACATTTTATCGCGTATGTCTTGTGACAGTAGTCGTTTATCTATATTAAGTCGCTTAACGATCGAAACGTTAGTTTATCGTACCGCTTTATTCCCAGCATTATGCGCCCCGGCATTTCATTTCAAATATGTAGAGCTGATCCGTGGAGTTTATTACCCATGTTTCGGAACCATAGGTAAAGATGAAGAATACCGGGGAGCGAACAAGTTGTATTTTTGTATAATTATTGATATTACCATCCGGACACGTTGCAACACTTATTCGTAGCATTTAGACTCATCGCAGATCGTCTCTTTATTTCTTTGCTCGAGCCTCCTTTATTGTTGATCCGGACACCTAAATATTCAAATTCGTCGACGATTTCGTATCCGACTAATTGTTGCGAAGTATTAGATACGTTTTCATTATTACGATACGCTGTCATAATTTTTATTTTATTTCTGTTTATACGCAATCCGAATTCACGGCTTACTGTCGTCAGTTTATTTAAAGTCGCGCTTAATTCTTCCATAGATGATGCAAAAATTGCCGTGTCATCGGCATATGTCAAATTGTTAATTTTGACGCCACCAATTGAAATCCTCCGCGGTAAGAGTACGTTGAATATATATATTCAGAGTATACGTTATATAAAAGTGTCGATATAACACCTTTGAATATTTGGAAAGGTTTAGAGAAATAATTATCTGCTCGTATACTGTATTATAATTATTTTCATAACTAACATTATGAGACAGTTTGGAACACCCATTTCGGACAAAATTATCCATAGCTTGTTCGGTATCACGCTGTATATATATATATATATATATATATATATATAATATGCTTCAGTGGCCTAGCCAGGGGGTGGTTTTAGTGGGTCTGAACTCCACCTTGGAATCAATCTGATAATAAGAAAATATATACTCGTTGTTAAATGCACTTTTGCATTTGTTAAACTTATTTTTTTTTCATTTATTTTATTTAAATTTCGTTGTTTTTGAAGTAAATAAATAGTTTTGTAATATAGGAGCTACTAGAAGAATTTTGTAGAAAAACGCGAAGAATAGATTTTAAATTTTAAAGTTTGTTAAGTATTACACTATGTATTATTCCTTCAAAAAATTATAAAATCGTTATTTATCGTTTATTTTTGTTTTTTTTTTTTTTTGGCCCAGTTTTCACCATTTGGCCAGTTTAGGCAAACTGTTCATACTATAAACTTATATTATTGACCTTAATAAAATTATATAATCTACGCGCATCCAAGGACATAGGATCCACCATAAGTTTTTCAAGTTGTATTGGAAGTGTATTCCTTGTCGATAAAAGTTCAGACACAAAGCTATTTCTATTTTTGTATTTTGGGCAGGACCAGATCTGATGTTCAATGCTATCTTCGATATATCTCACAAACTCCCATTCTGATGATCCCCAATTTGGCAAGATGACTAGGTGAACAGACCACTCCTTAGTCTGAGAAACACAGATACAAAATCTTTATAGAGAAGATCCCCATGTTTAAACCAGGGCTCTTTTGAAATTGTCTTTTGGAATTGTCTTTTGGATAGTGGCGTATTTTTTACCTTTTAACAAGCTTTGAAATTTAAAATACGATTGAAAAGAACGGTACAACATTTCCTTAAGTTTCGGTATTAATTGTCTCCATTGTAGTTTAACGTGCTTCTCAATAGCTGGAATTAGATCTGATCGAGTAATCGCATCCGCTACCTCATTTCCACGGACACCACAGTGGACAGGGACCCACTTAAACTTCACCTTAGTTCCACGCTTGTGAAGTTGCCAAACCCACTGCCGTATTGATATCTCTAATATACTCATTGAAAATTCCGGGCGTCTAGATAGTTGTAAAAGGACACTCATGGAGTTTTTTTTATATAATCTAATAAAAGAAACAACCTCTCGTATATGGCATACGTTTCCATAAAAAATGATGAACTTGCATATGCGGAACAACTTAGATATGGTAAAAAAAAGCGTCTGTGTATCTCTTTTTAAAATGTTCAATAGAGCCATCGGTGTAAATAATTTCATAATCGTTCTACTCCTTCTCCAATACTGACTCGACAATGGAATTGTTAACACCATTTGGTAGACTTTTCGATGTATTGAAAAAACTAGTATCTACAATTAATCTAAACTGTAGTATCTGGAAGGAAGTCTTATAGAAGGGATCTAAAGACGTCTGTACTAAACTTATCTCGTGTAGTTTGTTACGACTATGAATGAGTGGAGGAAAATTTTTACCAAGCCAATATTTATTATTGCGTGCTTTGTACATACGAGTAAGTTATTTGTTGATTATGTGATGGAGACGCTGCCTGACTGTAAGGTAAAATTTGTCGGATATAAATTTCTGTCTTAGCGAAAAAGGAGGCTCCGCAGCTTCTGCCTGTAAGATATTAATGGGAGTGGACACATGGCGCCCAGGCATAAGCGAAGGGCAACATTCTGTATCAACTGTAATTTTTTTAACTGTGTTTTATTAAAAGTAATGAACGGCTATGGGATCTGATGAGTGATTTATAGATCTGAAGACCTACTACTGGATGGGCACCCCACTTCATGTCGGTAATGGCTCGTAATATATTAAGTCCTTTGTTACACTTTTGTAACAAAAATCTGGTCTCTACGACATTTTAGGGTCAAACATTACCCCCAGATATTTGTCGGACTGCTCAAAGACAATAGACTTTTTATTAATGCGCAGTAGTGGTGATGTACGGAAGAATTTTCTTGTGAATAGGATACCACGAGTCTTTTCCACATTAATATTCAATTGGTAACTAGAAGACTTTGCAATTTACTTAGCGCTATCTGTAATTGTTGAATTGCTAAGTCCATAGAAGTTACTGCTCCACTTATCACCAGATCATCTGCATACTGAAATATCACTATCGATTTATTTTGAATTTGTTCTATAGATTTCGTATAAATTGTGTATAATAACGGACTGAGGAGGCTCCCTTGTGCTAAACCTTTGCCAGAATAAACCGACGCATATTGCGTTCCTTTATACTTTACTGTTAACTTTCTACCATAAAAATAGTTAAATATTCATGTACAAATTTTTTGGTTAACCCCGCGTGTTATTAACTGTTTGTATAATGTGGACAGATTGACGTTATCATAAGCCGACTGAATATCAATAAAAACAGATACGACACTCCGTTTATAGGCCAGATGATTCTGGATATATAATGTGAAAGAACTTAATGCGTCAGTAGAACTAAATCCTTTTCTGAAACCATATTGGGTTGTCGAAATTTGTTTGAAGTTATAGGCCCACCATTCTAACCTGAACTTCAGAATATTTTCTAACGTTTTCCCCATACAAGACAATAATGAAATAGACCTGTATGATTTATGGTCATCGGGATTTTTCCCCGGTTTGAGTATGGGGCAAACATAGTGTTCCTTCCACAGAGGGGGAATGTATCGATTTATTATAAAAAACTAACAACATATTTTTAGCTTCCTCCGGTAGCTTTTGTATCATTTGGTATGATATATTATCCACTCCTACCATTGTATCTTTATTATGATCTAGACTACGAAATAATTCCTCTTTTGAGATAGAGTTTTCAAAAAAAGGAATAGATATACTCCGTTCGTCCATCAGGCCTGCTCCATTACAAGGGTCGACTGGGCTTTGGAATTGTTGCATAAAGCTTGTAAGCCACTCGGTATCAGTTGGGTTTACATATGTAGGAGGAAGGCTTGTAAACCTTTTAATTCTCTGCCATATCTCCTTGGTTCCCAAACTTGGACTAATACTATTACAAAATTTTCGGAAGTTAATCCTCTTTTTTTGTTTAATAAATCGTTTCGTTTCGGCTTGTTGCCTTTTATACTGTATGTAATTCTCCATC
Source organism: Coronaproctus castanopsis (assembly GCA_032883995.1). NCBI lineage: Eukaryota > Metazoa > Arthropoda > Insecta > Hemiptera > Monophlebidae > Coronaproctus > Coronaproctus castanopsis. The sequence continues at coordinate 72,016,292 of CM065053.1, forward strand.
GTAGGAGATGAATTGTAAATTGCTAGTGCTTTTCTTCGCAGAGCAACATATCGATTACATTCTGCATCCCACCACACCCTTGTGGTGCTGAACGTGCACAAGACATGCCGGAAAATGTTTTACTCAGAGGTGCTGTTTTATTCACCGCTGAAAGAATAATGCTATAGATGGTCCAATATTGAGATTGTGGAGACATGGCTGAGAAATCCTCCAGATTGAGATCCTGTATTTCTGTTGTTATACACTGTTAATATTGAACCCAGTCGCCTCTTATGATCCCTAATGAAGCATGCCTTCTGGGTATTTTTTGTTTATTTTTTCGCGCAATTTATTGTAACCATCTCCCTCTGTCCTCAATAACATACTATTAGTGTGTTCGAGTGACGTTAAATATTTCTGCTTCTAATAGAATTACATATTCGACGTCTAATAAGTATAAAAATAACTCCGGTGAGTTGAATTGCCTTGGGGTTTAACCTACTTGAGTTTTGGTTATTTACTTAAAGTTCAATTTAACTTGGATTTACTGTTATAATTTAGTTTTGTTTGAACACCCCTCTTCAACCAAGTCTATGCTTTGATTTAGGAATATGTACATTTATACACGTATACATAACTATATACAATGACACCCGTTTGACTGTCTATATTTATCTATCTATTATACATTAACTACATTTTTTTTGTGTGTGACTGACGAGACATATATATATATATATATATAATGTATATATATTCAGCTGAGGAATGCAGAAAGAGTATAAGTTGAAACGTCCAGTTCAAATATTTACGAAATCGATTAGCTAATTACAACTTTAATGATTTTCCGTTTTGCGAAAATTCACACACACAACACACATATATACATATGTATATATGAATGTATGTATGTATATACACATTCAAAAAACCTAAAATTATCGATAAATATGGGAACGAAATAATACACGTAAAACAACTTGTAAATATTATATTACTTTGGTCGTTCACCGGTTTAGCCACTTCGTTACACGGTTAGTTCAATGACCCTGTCGTTGGTTAAGTATAAGTAGTGGCCAGTTAATTCGTAATATTGTATACCCGCGCAGGTATGTTGCGTATGTGTATATATATATATATATATATATATATATATACATATATATATATAAATATACATATATACCATAATCGTTACAAGTGACGAAGAATAGATGTACCATCTGAGAGTTTTACATATCTTTCATTTTTTTTGATACCTTGTTGTTTTTTAATTATTATTAGTATTATTATTATTATTATTAATTATTATTATTTATTATTTACTATATTATTATTATTAACATTTGATTATAATTATTATTGTTGTTGTTATTATTGATCTGCAGTTGTCGTTGGGACACAATTCATTTAAATAACATTCCGGGTAACGCGGAAATAAAATGGCGTGCGCGTGTAAATTATAATACACGAAATACCGAAGTATTTTATTTTCTAACTTTTCCGTTAACGACTTCAAATAGTTCTATCTCGATTAATATCGATATCTAAAGTTCTAACGATATCGAATTGAGTCTCAAATCCGGTCGATTATCGACTTTGGTCGAAAACGTTCTTTTTTATTTGTACCGTATTCGCGAAGACAGAATTGTATAAATACCGTCTAATTTTTCGATATTTAAAGTTGCAGTTTCAGAAATCTGCGATTAGTTCGTAAAACAAAACACATTTCGTAATCGTTCGATATAGTAAGTTCTACTTCTAGAACAATATCGTTAAAACAGTACTGAAATGAATATTCGATTAACTTGTAAGAAACCATTCAGTGATCGTTTAATACTGAATTCTACTCGTAGAACAATATCGACAACTGAAAAACATGAAATAAGCTTCGGAATGTCCGTACTTAATTTTATCTTTGGACGCGTTCTACTAGTATATTACGGTTTATTAATTTAATTATACGTCACGTTTGCCGCTTCCAAGACTTACATAAAATTTCGGTTTTGTATCGTCTACTTCGAACGAGACGATACTTCTAAATTCTTTACAGCGACCGCGTCATTAAATACGAACGTTTGCCCCAATAAGTGATGCTGCCCTCTGTCCTACCGCAGAGATGTTTAGCGTATTGATTGCAGAACTATATTCCATAAATCCACAAAACAACGTTTTCGACGTATCAGGCCGCAGCGACTTTTCTTCAAGTGATCCGTGAGTGGGGTCTTTATATATAATTACACAAAATTCTCATCGTAAGTTTAACTTTAAATTTTTTAGCCAGTCTACGGCTCCGTCATTAAGATTGTGATTATAATGTTAAACCTACAGGTGCAAATTCACTACAGTCTTCCAATATATGCTGCATTGTCTGTCTTGGATTTTCGCACTGGCCCGCAGCAGTTGTCGTTATACCCCATTTCTGCATTAGATATCCGCATTTTCCCTGTCCGGTCTTCCTTTAATTTCATTCCTCCGGTCGACAACTAAATGGGAATTTGTTGTACGTTCTAAATTCCGTTCCCGTGTTATTTTCCGTTTATTAAATTCTTTCATATCTTCTGCTAATAATTCATCCATTGTCCGAGGTGATTTTCTGATGAATTTGTGTCTCGATACTGGTGCGGACCTTTATCTCTTCAGATATTGGCAGTTCGGGGTACATCTGAAATTTATTTCTATCTCCGAATAATGCTGCCTCCCGTCTAATTGCAGCTCGAGCTATATTAGCTAAAACTGGACGCCACATAAGCGGTGTAGATTTCAGAGTTCTTGATATGGTTCGGAGTTGTTAATTTAATATTACATAGCTATCACACGAAACTGATGAACAATATTCGACTGCTGACTATACAAGTACCGAGGAAGAAATTCCGAGTGTTCTAGTATCAGCACCCGAAGACGAACCTGCCTAATGAGATTTATACGTGTTTTTAACTTTTTTAATAAAACCGTTAGATGCTCATTATACGATAAGGTGCGGTGTCTAATGTCACGCCTAAGTACTTTAGTTCTACACCTTCAAATTTCACTATAGGTTCGATTTTTGCCACTCGGTTGTTGAAGTGAAAAAACGCTGTCTTTGTCTTGTGGGGATTCCGTGAATGTGGTGATACTGGGGAACAATGATAATCTCTGACCTTTGGAAAGCGTATGACAAAAATGGAAATATTCCAGGCATAAACTAACATTACACGGTAGAACATTCGACAAACTTTGCGAATCCTTCTAATGTCGCGCATACAAATTCGGTGAAAGGGATGTGGTCGCAAGCGAAAAGACGAAATAAGCGAGAATGCGAAACGAGAAACTGGATTCCTATTTATGCGAGTTGTACGTGGCGTCGTAGGAATCGAAGTCAGGATTTATTCGAAGAAATAATGTCCGATATGGATGCATTCCATCTCCCAACGTAAAAATGATGAAGAATTAAAAATAAAGGTACCTTTTAATAAATTACATTTTACGCGTTAATAAATTTATCTTGCTGTTTCGTCATTAATAGATAAATATTGAAGTCGAGTTTATTTTTTTATTTTTTGGGGGGTTGGAGCAAAAAAGCACCCGCAAGGTGTACAGACGTACCTAGTATTGAATGAGAAGGCGCGGAACAGAACATTAAGGTATTATGCTTTTCTCGTTGACCACCGATCGAAAAATTGAGGAACACAACAAGAAGATATACGTATATAATGTGTTATATATAAAAAAAAAACAGTCATCTGAATAGGGTTTTTACTTATATGATCTGTTCAAAACAATCGGGGGGCTTACGGAAACAGTTCTTTTAAACTATTAAAATACAAAAAAAAAAAACAAAAAACAGCGATGTCCCCCTAAGAAACATATTCTGTAAAATATATTCGCACACACATACATATACACACACATATATATATATATATATATATATATATATATATGTAGATATGTACAAAGATATATAGACCGATAGATAAGTGTGTATGCAGATATATATATATATATAAACGTCAATAAAATTTAGGCAATGAGAATAAATATTAGCACATATACAAGTGTATATATGTTTATATATATATATATATATATGTGTGTGTGTGTATGGTATATATATACATATACATATGTATATATAATATTCATTATTTATACATTGTGTCTACAATAGTAATCCAGCTCGTTGAGACTTACAAAAAACCCGAGTTTGACAATAGCAAAAGCAACCCCGTACTGGGAACCGGCTCTTCTGGTTGACTTAGGCCACGTCTTCTACAAAGTTTTAAATTGATGCGAATATTTTTTATTATAATCTTATTTCAATGCCTATAAACTGCTTTACACTCTAAACTCAAATCAATTATTTTAAAAGGTGTTTTTCGCTAATATATATATATATATATATATATATATATATATATATATATATAACTGGAAACATTAGGAATTGTGCAAAAAAACACTAACCATACAGTATTTACAGCCCGGTTTAAATTATCTAGAAAAATGGGCACGACAGTGGTGAATTAAAGTCAACCCATCGACGTCAGTACATGTCGCATTCACAAATAGACGCGATATCGTTGATCTTAATGGTCTAATTCCGCTGGAAAGTAAAGCTTGTTACTTGGGCGTGTGGCTTGATTATCGTATGGAAGGAACACATTAAGATGGAGTTTAAAGAAATAAACATGAAATTGAGAAAGATCTACTCCTGGTTAGACATTCCGAGTTGCCTCTAAAATCGATATGGACCTACCCTTTGAAGTACAGCGTCGGTGTCTAATATTAACACGATGCCAGTCGAAAATATTAAGAATTATAACAAATGCGCCATGGTACATAACGACAGCCTACATCGCGACCTAAATGTATCGCATGTGCGTGAATCCAAACGAATAGTGAACGTTACTTGCAAAGGTTAGAATACCACCCGATTGACTTAGTACGTTCATAGACTGAACCGTTGCACACCCCTAGACCTTCCACATCGGTTTGATTGATTGGCGAGGTAACTACAGGTATCATTGATGAATGATATCTCCAATCCTGTCACGACTCATAGATAAATTGCTTATTGACTATGTAAGCCAGATTGCAATTTATATATATATTTGTACATTATATATTATTATTATTGCTATTTTGTTCTGAATATTATTGTGGTGTTTTTTTTTTGCCAATAATTCAATATCTTTCAATATTGCACTTCCACGTTGCAAAAATGTACGTAATGAACAAAACAGTGTAACATTCGACTACGACCTGCAGGAAACAAACAAAAATTTATAACAGTTTCGTCGAAATAAATATAAAACCAAATGTGAAATCTTAACACGATCGGCAACAACATTTAAATAATATAAATCATTTTAAATAATGCGATAAATTATAACTCGTGTCCAGCCCATATACGCACGTGAATACATTATATGAAGTCGCGATATAACGAACATACAAAAATATATAGCCATGTACATACTCCTATTAGCACGAGGTTTGCCGGAAAAGTTTCTTAAATTCACTTATTCCGCCCTGTGCCTTACATCAATGCGTTAACTGAGTCCAGTTTTCCATCCTTTTCTTCGACTCTTTTATTACGTGTCTTGAATGTGTGTTATCTTTATCGTTTCTATTAACAAATTAATCCCCGTTTTTAACCTTCTTAGCGCGCGTGCATTTGTTGCGTTACGCTAGCCGTAACATTTACTTCAATAGCCCCACACACTTCGATTAAATTATATCCGAGGAAACCTGATCTAAACGAAACATTATTTTTAGATGCCGAAGAAATTTAAAAGACGCAAATAGATAAATGAGCTCTGGGCAGCCGGATAAAACAAAATAATGATTCTGATGATGAAATACATTCACGAAATTAAGAAGCACCCTTTGCAGTCGGAAGTTAGCTTACAGATCGGAAAAAAGTCACTATTCGAACGTACCCTGTCCGCGGTGCAATTCTCATCATATACTCAATCGTTAGCCTAGCTTTTTTTGATGTATGTATCGGTGTGTGCAAAAATTTTCGACATGTTTTTGTATATCCTCGACAACGTCCTTCTATTATCCTCTATACTGAGTTCTTTCGTGTTGCTTCTTTTTGCTACCTACGGAATTCGTAGCATTCTTCGATAGCATAATCATTTCGAATGTTTCTGCGCGTTTTTGGTCCGCGCTATTTATGGTCCAAGGCGCTCCGCAGCACCGTATGCTGCAATGGGAACACTGCCGTTTGAAATAGTTTCTTTTTCGTGTCTTTTGAAATACGATGATCTTTCCAAATTCTGGTAAATCTTGATACTTTTTTACCTTTGCTATTCTTCTTTTAATTTCCTCCCCCCCCACACACACACACACACACATTTATTTATTATCACCGTACCAAGATCAGGTATACTTTTTCTTTTTCTTACATATCGCTAATGATTTGGAAAGGCCGCGGTAGAGTTTATTGTCTATCTACTAGCATTAACGAACATTTTGATCTATTTAGTACTAGATCAGCCTCTCTGCTGAACATCGCATCCTAAATGTTCTGCGATTTCACCTTCAGAATTTGCTACGAGTATTGTATAGATTTGACAATTTGGCACGGCCGATCGTAATTCCGTTCTTAATGTACATTCTCCATAGACGTTGAAAAGAAACGGAGATAAGATACATACTCGCCTGACACGTTTTCCCATATGAAAATATAGTGTATCTTCTCCGAAGCTTTCAAATAGTCGAGAAAAAGACTCCTTAAAAATGTTTGTCTGCCGGCTTTTGAAATCTTTGTATATTATTTCGATATTAGTACCTACACATATTCGCAATTGACGAACGTACATCCAAACTGCGTCAAAAATTAATAATTAGTTCTTTATTCTAGGGACAGTTACTAGTAGCAATTAACTCAAGTGCTTTTCAATCGTTAGATTTTAATAAATTCGGCAAAATCCGCCTACATTACCCCATTCAGCAATCGCCCACAACATAACCACACAGTATTTCTCGGCCATCAAGTTATACCAAAGTACGCTGAAATCAATTACTCGAGAGTTTATCTAGCATAGAGAACGCACATAAATTTAAAAAAAAAATATATATATAGAACTGAAATTTAGAAAATGTAATTGCTCCTAGGACCAAGATCAGAAACTACTCTCAGTAATCGGCTGGTACTTTTATACAAAACCATACTGAAACACACATATGGACGTACACAATTATGGAGTTGCGCAAAAAAAAAAAAAAGTCAAATACATATAAAATACGTAGATTACAAAACAAAATTTTACGCCAATATCGATCTTCATGATATAATTCCTCGGACATGGATGTTCAATGCCCCAAGAAGAAATATACAACAAATTTCTAACAGACATCTACAACGGCTGCAACGTCATCTTAACGAGCTGGCGAATCAATACCTACTCAGTTGTACCCTCAGGAGAGGAGGAGAATCGTGAACTTAGTCCAGTCATAACAAGTAGGAGTACTCGTGTGACTTACTCATTGAAGGCTTTTGTTGGCTAGTCACTTCTGGCTAGTTACAAATTATTTAAAAAAAAAAAAAAAAGATTTTGCGTTAAAATTTTGTAAATCGCGATATTAATTAAAATATATGTATATTTTTTTTTAAATTTTACCGTTTCTTTCTAATAAATATACGATAAAAAGAAATATCCAATAGGCAACATTTTAACTCTTTCACAAGTCAGATGTATGCGCAAGAAGTCCTTACAGTAAAGAAGTCGGCCGATAGGTTGGATAGACATACCAACTGGACATACTGCATAATCTGGAGGAGATTCGCCGGCTACAACGGACGAAATCGCTAGATTTACTCAAAAGCCGCTATGTAAACATTAGCTACACCATCAATGTATGGGGCTAATTAATCCACGATAATGATATCCTAGACAGGCTGAACGTAGACCGCAACGGGGAAAGAAAAAGAATGCGTTACAAGAAAACGTAAAATTATCAAATTTCATACAGGCGTGACATGCAACGTGTTAGGCGAGCTGTAGATATCCGTGTATTTGTATAAATAAAAATTGAGACATTTCTCGTTAAACGGAAAATTAAAAAATTTTCCTTAGCGTTAAAATTTACCATCTATAGTAGATACCGCGGGTTAACCGAGCGTGTGCGTAATCTTTCGGTTGTTAGAAGAGAACGGTCGATAACGATACAATTTCGTTTATCGCTTACAATAAGTAATAATAAGAATAAGATAAAATCGCGAAATTCGAAAAGATATAAATAAAAAGAAAAAACTAAAAAACAGGTTATTTCACTTATTTCGTAATTTTGTAAAGGTCGTTAACTTCTGACTAAATCATACAACACGTATGTCGTAGTTAGATTTCGAATTTACATATTCGCCAAACGCCTGAAATTTCTCATTATTACATTAACCTGTAAGACAATGAGTTATACTCGTATTATTACGTCCAACATAGCACACACAACGCATGTATATATATATATTATGTATAGTTGGATAGATATATATCCTCTCTATGTGATGAGTTCGACTCATTTGAATCTCTATCGCCAACTTTGGACAGGGCAAAAACCGCAACACTTCAAGGTCACCACAATTACTACTACTATGATTATTATTATTATTATTATTATTATTATTATTATTATTACCACCATTATCGGCATTGCTATAATCGCTACACCAAACACACTGGATACGAAATTATAACGTCTGTGTGGTACGTGTGTATGATTTATAAGTTATCGATGTGTACTAGTCAAGATCATTGACTGGATGTCACCTTCACCCAGATAATTGCAACACAACTATCGTTCGACTACGTCAACCGCTTATATTCTATCATCGTCGTCGTCCTCGTCGTCGGCGGTACATTCTAGAGCTAGACGGAGTAGTTCCATCAAGTTCAACCGACCGTGCTTACTTCTCTCGAACTCGCAATCATTCAGGTCGTGCTATTGCACTCAATCGACTCTCGACCGGGATGTTCTTCTCGCCAGTCTAATAAACCTGTAGAGAGTCGTTCCACCTGTGCGATGTGTTTCTTCCGTCTTTCCGAACGAATACTAACGCGTACAATAAATTTTCAATCAACGTTAAGAGCGAAAAATAGCGAGAAGTAATTCCGTATAAGCTCGCGTAAGAAGTGGGTGAGTCGTGATATGTCGGCGTATGAGTAGGCATGTATGTGATTTAGTTCGTTCTCCCTAACTTTATATATATATATATATATATATATATACTAGAAGACCCGGCCACGCGTTGCTGTGGCTAAGGTTTTTTATTTTTTATTGTATTACATTGTAGTAAATTATTCAAGGGGAGTGTGGTAGGAGAACATCAATCATGGAGACCACTATGCTTTTTTACATAGATACCATTTATACAATCGAAAAAATTTTCATATTACAAAGTTAGTAAATAACGTGTGACACTTAAAATTATGAACGAGATAGGTAGGGCAGATAGTTTTAAATCTTTAACGATAATATTTATTATTTTGAATTATAAATACTTTTAATTTTAATTTAATTTAACAATAATCGGAGCACGATATTTTTGGTCAACCTGTCTTTAGCTAATACAAATAGATTCGATAGTTTTCCTACAGGTGAACATGCAACATATATAGTTGTCCATGAGGAAAACATGAATTTTCCAAATCTAAACCACAAATGTACATTGTTTGGCCTTGAGACTTGTTTATAGACACGGCACTAAACGAATTGAAAACTGTAGCCTTTTGAAAGGTATCGTAGAATCTGACGGTATTATTGGGATACGTGGCAACAGGATCTCCTTTAAACTTTCCAGTTAAAATGATCGCCTCAAGAATATTTCCGGTGATCTTTTTGATGACGAAACGCGTACCGTTGCATAATCGAGGTGGATTAAAATTGCGCAGGAGAATAATAGGTGAACCAATCTTTAATCGAAGATTATGTGGTGGCATTCCAGTATATCGAGTGAATTTAAAAACACTTAATCGGAAAATTTACACTTTCATTTTCATCAACAACATTATCGATTGATTTAAAAGACATCAGATCGTCTGGTAACAACTTGTATCTGAAAGTTAATTTCGTCAACGTCAACATTTTTGGCTGCCAAAATAGCTCGATCACTGAGCCAGTTATGATTCAAGTAATTACTCCTGTATATCCGGAAAAATATTTTGAATCAATTCGTTTTTTCCCTAAAGAACAGTGCAGAAATTGGTAGTTTAATGCATTGCGTATTTGGTTGCAGTTCTACTTTTGTTCGGAAAATATTTGTGCTGATGGATCATTTTGCAATTGTACGCGCATGTTTATGGTCAATCGAAGTGTTTTCGCCGTAAGAATAATTGTTTCAAACGTGCATAATTTCATCCGCGCGAAAGTAGAGCGAGGTATAATCGGTAAGGTCTGTTGGAAATCACCAGATAAAAGTAAGGTAGCACCAATGAAAAATTTATCATTACCTTTCAAATCTTGCATAGTCCTATGCAATGCTTCGAGTGAATATTTGTGAGCCATTGTGCACTCATCCCAAATTATAATTGAACTCTTCCGCAACACTGCAGATATATATCCCATGCTAAATGCATTGTAGACACGGCCGAGCCCATATCGGCCAGGAAAATTTTCAAGATCAAAAATTGAATTTTCAACTCGCGATTTCTAATTTTTAATAAATTTACTCAATTACATAAATTATAAATCTCGACGTCTATTTTCGTATAAAATTGATCCGACACCGCTCTCTATCATAGGAACCCAAAAAAAGGGCCCAAAACCCCAAACACGTTTAATCCGTATTTTCTCGATGGTCATTTCACCTAAAAATACGCAACTACCATCGTTAGACGCTTATTATAATACCGCTTAATTTTTGTATAATTCATTTTCTTAAATTTCTAATCGTTCCCGATTTATCGCGAAAAAAGTCGATTTTGAAAAAAAAAACGCAAACCTTTTTGAAATTTTCAGGTTCAATTTGAATTTTTTTTCGCGGTTTTTTCGCTTTATACGATAGATCTTATATAGAAAACACATATTCAACCGTTAGAATCGTTTAAAAATTTTTACATCGTTCGCTATGCCTTGCCAAAGGTGACAGGTCAGCGATTTTCGAAAATTCGTAACTCGGGACCTATCGATTGTAACGAAAAACGGGTTTCTGTTTCGAATTCGTCATTTTAATATCTATCAAATCGGCTCTATAAACATTTTTCCTACATCGAAATTTTAATGAGTCCCTCACAACACCCCCTGAAATTTTTTTTGAACTTGGACGACGACTTAGTTTAAGAGTTTTTTTTTATGACGATCAAATTAGGTAATAACAATTTTTTTCGTATCACTAAAGTTAAGCGATTTATAGTCGAAAACAAATTCGCTATATAAATATAGATATATAATTAACATTGGCCCATGCTAAATGCATTATTGAATCGGCCGACCGAAAAACGGCAGAATTTTTAAAAATCGAAAATGAAATTTTCAACTCCTGATTTCTCGTTACCGGTTAATTTTAGTAACATTTACCTAATAACATAAATGATAGATCTCCACGTCTACTTTCTTTTAAGATCAATCCGAACCCCTTACCTATCATAAGGGCTTCAAAAAGGGTCCAAAACCCCAAAACGCTTTAACCCCAATTTTCTCGGCGAGTATTTGCTATAAAAATACGGTAATACCATAGTTTGACGCGTATTTTAATCAAGCGTAACTTTCCATTAAACAATTTTTACAAATTTTGAATCATTCTTGAATTACTGCGAAAAAAATCGAAATTTTGAAAAAATTGAAGGTGAATTTTTGGGTTCGGTTTGAAATTTTTCTTCACGGTTTTTTCGCTTTATACGATATATCTTATATAGAAAACACATATTCAACCGTTAGAATCGTTTAAACATGTTTACTACCCACGCTACACCCTGCCAAATGTGGCAAGTCTGCAATTTTGAAAAATTCGTAACTTAAAACCTATCGATCGTATTATAAAACGGTTTTTTGCTTTGAACTTATAATACTGTTATCTATGAAATCGGTTCATACGAAATTTTACAAAAATGTAAAATTGAAAATGTGCCCCCCCAAAACCCCCATCTCGATTATAAATTGAGATGTAAGCTACCCTATCTTTCAAGTTGGATCAAACTTCACACGGTGTGCAAATTTGATTAAAATCGGTTAAGTAGTTTAAGAGTCCATGGTGGACAAACAATGTGACACGTAATTTATATATATTAGATATATTTTATATATATATATATTTTTGTGTGTGTGTGTGTGTGTGCACATCTTATGCTTGGTAAGTGTTTTCATATTCAAACAAATTACACGGCGCTCACATCACCTTCAACTGTTCGCTCGGATCACCAGATGTTTGGCGAACACAAATTTGTTGAAAATTATTTTTTCAATAAGACACATACCATACACAGAGAGAGATTGAGAGAAAAACACACACACACATGTGTATATATACTTTAGTATCTGATCAAATCGTATCATGAATGTTATATTGCGCGCATTTACAACGTGCGCTAATTTGACCAGATAATCTACGCACGCTTCATACGTGCTCGCACGGGCATACATAAGTGCAAACGTTTCATCGTTGTTATGACAAGAAGAAATGCTTCTCTGTTCACTTACAGGTCACCGAAGTATTACCGCTGGTAAAGTGTCAACGACCCCGGTTGACCACTCGGTCTGATTCCACTTGTCCAGCTACCGTGTTGCTACATATATATATATTTATACATATACCTTTCGATTTTCAATTCGCTTTCTTTCGTTGAGCTACGGCTTCAATAACGTACTATCTTTTAAAAATACAATTGGAGCTTCTTCCATTTAACCGAACGTTTCCTCAGCACCTTCATCTCTTTTTTTACCTTGCTTTATATATATATATAACGTATACATATATTTGTAAGTATGCAAATACATGTATGTCCGGTGCACACACACAAACACACACAACATACATATATATCAATCAAAATATTTAAGTATATATGGAAATATAAGCCTTTCGTCGTCTAAAGTGGGTTACTTGTTTTGTTTTTTTTTAAATATTTAGTATCACTCTATGTATTTGTTATGCTATAATACCGATGATTAAAAAAAGAGAGAACACAATATATAAACAGATAAACACTTTATTATTCAAATTAATGTTTTACATGCAGTTCGTTTCATTTACAAAGATGCAGCATACTACTCCAAGGCCAGTTCAGGATTAATCTGTATACTATTTCCATTTACATCGCTTTATAATATATAAGAATATAACATCGACTTGTACACTTACATACTCGCGGGTTGCCCGTCAGTTTCACTCCTGGTCGTCGAATATGTACGTACACGCGCTTATAATTCTTATACGAGATAATATTAACACTAAAATTTAGGTGTTACGTGCAAAAATATGATAATTATCCTTATATACACAATTAAGTATTATCGCACAGAAAGTTCACACACGCATTTATATATGCACGCTCGCGGAAATATATTCAGCCTATACGTATAATTTTATTTGACACTAAAAAGTTTTATTACTACGAAAATAACGGAAATTGTCCAACAGTACACGTCTTTTAAATAAAATTTATTTTTATCGCATACTCTTACGCGGTCTCAGATAGGACGCTCACTGAGTGCACGGTCTCAGCAGTTTCTATTGCGTCCAGGGGCCACAGGATCCTCCACGTGGTGCCCCTGAACAGCGGCATGGAAAAGATTATAAATTTTGCAAAAAAAAATTGCGCTTAATACGCTGACAAATTCTGCCACCACCGAGGCACAAACCGATAGCCGTCGAGGAACGGGTATCTCATAAATAGAAATAGCGTTTCGGATCCGATAACTATTACGTCACATTCGCACTTGTTATTCTTACTTAAATGAAAACAAAATCACAAATTTTTCACGCTCGGTTAACAATTGGGTAGAGCAGAATTCAGGGTGAATGTTGATTATGCGTCTACGTGTAATACATCGGGCATTAAACTGTAGGTGTTTCGCTCAGTATTATCTTCTTCCCATCTTTTTTGCTAATACATACATATACACATACATATATATATATATATATATATATATATATATATATATATATATATATATATATATATATATATATATATATATGTAGAGAGAGAGAGAGAGAGAGAGAGAGAGAGATTTTTAATTTTACTTGAGAATTCAGATTGAATTTTACGAACATCATGATGTTATTATTTATACTGGATTATTAAAAATAGTTAAAATCACTAAATTTATTTTTAATTATGCGAAGCTTTTCGGCAATTACGCCATTGTCAAGCTATATACAGTTAAAATTAATTAATATAAAATCATAACATATTAATTTAAAACTAAGTTTTCAATTTATTATTTACTTATGAAATCTCACATATAATGAACAAACAATTTCGTGTTAAATGCTGTGATGACTGCTAACAACCGCATCCACTTAACCGGTGTTCCTCAACAAATTTTACTGGGGCCACTACTATACAATTCATATACAGCGGACCTTCCAACCGTAGCAAATGTCAAAGTGCCTACTTTTACCGATGACAACACGGTTCATTGCTCAAGACTAAAAGCATGAAGTGGCAGTTGCAGCACTACGAGAAAGCTCGGACGATGTTCTACAGTAGGCTCGATCTTGGAAACTAGAAGTGAATCCTGATAAATGCACCCGTATCTCATTTACCAATAGAACCGGTCATTATAATTATCTAGTACTAGGTAAAAATATGACACAAAACATCAGATATCTAAGAGTATATCGCACACTAAGCTGGAAAAATACGTATACAAAAAAAAGAGAAAACAAGGAGATATCAAATTAAGATTTGTCTGTTAGCTAATAGGGTATCATTCGAACCTTAGTCAATAGAGTATTGATATACAATGCAATAATAAATCCGACGGACTTATACTGCACATATATGGGGATGTGCGAAAAAGTCAAAAAGAAATATAATACAACGCTTTCAAAATAAAACTTTTAAGACTATACAGAATGCCGTGGTACGTCACCAATGGAACTTGGGTCTACATGGTCGATGGAGCAATAGAACAGTCGGCTCGAAGTCATACAATGCGCATGACGGTTGAAAAGAACTTGAATTCGCGATCTAGTTTAGGAGATGGACTGAATACATCAATGGACGTATTCCCCATGCAACAGAAAACGATGATACCCTTAATAGATAGCAAACATGGCTAAGAACGAATTGGCAGAAGTAGAAATAAAAATGATGTTCATTTCTTAACATTCAGATGTGTAAAAAATCCTTAATGGCAAACATAACTGTCCTACTGAACATACAGATGTATAGATGGTAAAGAAGATAGACAAGAGTAAACAAAAAGGGAGATATCTCGTAACAAGTATTAGACGTTCATTATGATTTCCTTTATATGACATTCTTGTTTTCTATGCGTTTCTTTAATGCTTTGGATGTGCTGTATGTTTTGAAAGAAACGCCGATACGGACTACCATCCAGCTGGATATACAATAATCATGCCGGAATAACAGTTAAGTGTAATTAGTCTGTCCGTGGTTAATTTAGAATTTTTATTTAAAAAATAGAGACGATTAACCTTCCATCTAACCGGTTATAACTTTTAAATAAAGTTCCAATTCTACGCGTGCTTTGTCAAATAAATTAAAACCGGTGCGATCCAATTGCATTTTTCTTCTCAGTCGTCTAAACTTAGCAGCGTTACGTTTTCGACGAATAACGACGGTTAGTAAATTAGCGTGATGTTGGATGGATGTATCTACACGCTCCTTTAAAACATCTTTCACAATTGGACATCATTCGCAATTGCTACTACTTGCAGACCAATTGCTAGCTAACCGTGACGTTCCAGTAATGCTACGTGTAAAATCGTTACTTAACGTTGGATAATCTTCATATTAGAATTGCTATCCGTTCTATAAATTTTAATCCCATTCATTTAGGCACTTAAGAACAACCTCGTACAGGTAACACATTGTTTGTCGTCGAGAACGATACGAACATTTAAGTTCACGTTTCGAAGATCGAGTAATTTTCTTCTCCACGAGACAATACGATGTTTCCGGATCAGTCGTTAATCCAAATATAGTCTTAAATAATTGACCGCATTGGATGAAGAAATGAACTCGTTCTCCTGTTGAATTTGACGAGTGTATTCGCGCGAGTTCTATTTAAAGTCGATAAGACAAATTTAGATTTCGATTCATTGGAAATTAGATATGTATAAACTTGGTACAATACTGTGTCTACTGCACATATTATATATATGTATGTATATTACTTATGTAGGATGGTAGCGCGTGAAAAATTCATTCGCTCGTCTAATAGACTTCGTGAATGAACAATTGACATACTACGATCGACTAGTTCCGTTATCAACCACGTAACCAATAAATGTAAATCATTGTGGCGACTATTTCGTTCAATATCTGTCGACGGGGAAATTTTTTTGATAATTTTTATTAAATTTTCATTCCGAATTATCGTAATTAATTTTCACCCAATAGAGCAAATAAGAGGGTCGTTTATGTCGGACGAGAAGAAAGCTCCTTGTCAGTAACAGTCTACTGACAACAAACGTCTTATCTATACTGCGATTTTAAGGCCTATCTAGACATACGGCGAGCAGCTATGGAGCTGTGCAATACAGACCGGCCCAGAATGACAATTATTCGACGGATAACAAATGCGCCTTGGTACATACCGGACTATTCACTATCATTTAAAACATATTCCTTATGTATGCGAGATCATTAAGCAATATGCACAGAGACAACGAAATCATCCGAATACATTCGCATCAGAGTGTTGGACACACGGCCGACGATATAAGACGCTTAGGGCGTAGTGAACACCCGGACCTAATCTACGGTCGTACTTATCGGCTACTGTACCAGTCCGTACTGTACCTTTTCTGTTAAGCTATTCTCCTAAATACCGCTAAACTTGTGCCTTGCCGTAAATATTAATAAGATGAAAAAAATTCGTAGTTGTTGGTTTTCATTTGCAACCTGTCCGAATGACACAATATATACGCATAGTTGAATATTTTAATTAAAATTTATTTTTAATATTTATCGCCGACGTTACGCCGGAATTCGCGACGAGTAGAATTAAAATAATGATAATGTTAATAATATGAATATTTTTACAATAATAATAATAATAATAATGATAATTAGGTCAAGCTAAACATTAATATTTCTGAAGTACCGGTTATTCGATGGCGGTTGATGCCGAATCATCATAATAAAGTATTAGGTGCAAAACTGACGTAAGGTATTATATCAAACTGTTCTATGTTTTGTTTGCCTTCAGATATGTATATATATATATTCATATGAATACATGTTATATATATACATGTGTGTATGAGCACTATAAACAACATTACATTTCTTTACATGAAACATGTATACGATTGTTTATCAACAACCCAGTGAAACTTGTATACACATGACGTCAATGACGACGTATTACTTATAATTCATGCATATATGCGTGTATATATATATATATATGTGGAGAGAGAGAGAGAGAGATGGAAGAAGGCTATGTATATATATATAGATTGTTACGGAGATTAAAATAATATTGGAAAATTATAATGTCAATTCAGTACAATTAACAAATGAATAATGCTAGTGGGTCAGAGAGGTCCCTGTGATAAAAACAAAGAAGATACTTCACAGGGAGATATATAGGTATATATATGTTTGTAAATAAAATCGTTTAGCCCCGCCGATTTGTTTACTAGAGGTTTTGTAGTCTAATCCATCTTCTGGGAAACGAGTAAATATGTAAAGGTGGACTTTTTTAAATTTATGCTTTTGAATTATAACAGTCGCAACGTATATAAATTAATTTTATCAGGCGTTTACCGTACTTAAGGTGTAGAAACCGGTTTATACAAACCCTTCCGGTTACCTTCGTCATAATTGATATGACCTTCGAATGATTTCTTTTTAAAAAATCGTAATAAAAATAACTCTTCTAACGAAACTTTTATGACGATTTATAATAGATCATATATATATATATATATATATATATATATATATATATATATATATATATATATATATATATATATATATATATATATATGGTCCTAATAAAATCTAGTGACGAGTAAAGTAACAACGAAAATGTTTCTAGACAACTCAAGTTATCTATTCAGTTGGTCAATAAATAACTACCACTTGCTAGTAAAGTATAAAGAAGACGGAGTGAAGACAATGGCAAACGAGTTGGATCGGTTTGTTCAGATTACGTCGTTTATTATGCTGCATCAATCTTTGTGTCGATGAGGATCGATTAGGCCGAGTTTTCTGCCAATATTTCAGTTGAAGGGAACTTTACTTAAATATGTAATGAAAATTATCGAAAGTAGTAACATACATATTATAGGTGTATACTTTCGTGTAATATATATATGTATATACATGTATATATACATATATCGACTTCTTTTTCCTTTGGACCCTGGGAAGGGTGTAGTGATATTATGAGATCGCCGCATATACTATTATTCTTCAATAAGATCTGTCTTGAGCAGCCAACAATGCTTCATGCGGATTTACTCCAGTTAGTGATTTTATCTGGTCAACTCAGCGCATCTGCGGTCTTCCACTTTTCCTCTTCCCGCATACTTTCCCGGTAATTATCAGATTTTGCAGAGAGTCCGTATCTCTCCCTATGTGTCTCCGAAAAACTTCAAGAATCTCTTCTTAATTCTACATGACAGCCGCGTATGTTTAGCTTTTGTTGGAAGACATATTCGTTAGTTTGGGAAAAATTGAGACACGAGGATATCACCAGAAAATCAAAGTACGAGTGGGAAAGAACAAACAAAAAAAATATAGACATCGATATAAGACAATGTTACGTCGTATCATCCGTGCTGTTTAATATCCAAGATAGACAGAGAGTATCTTGGATACTGACTATAAAGGATTGGGTGAAAATCAACGAAATCAGAAGAATAGTGGATGTGACCAGAGAACGAATTATGCGAGACAGTTTGGTCGTCAACATCCGCTGAGTAGAAACAGTAAGAATTATGTAATCCGTATATATATATATATATTATTTGTTTGTTAACCAGATTCACCATCTGATTAGTTTATAATCAAATCTCGAATTTCACGTAACTATTCTTTGTAATTTGTAATTTTGTATATCTATATTAGGTATTTTTTTACATTTTATGTTTATTTTTGTAGGTTATATATATATATATAATTTTTATTTAGTCTACTTGAAAATAGCTTAATAGCCGAAAGCTTTAGCGGTGTTTTAATATAAAATTTATCAATTTCAACTATATTTTATACGGGAAAATCTTTAAGATAACCTTCATCCGTTCTCTTATAGATGTGTCCTAAGTTGTGGCCGACGAACTGTCCTTCTTTTTCGTGTCATTTCTTCGGCACATTTATTTACTGTACTTCGCGCATCTTGTAAATTAAAGAAAAAAAAATGACTAAACATAACGCACATATGTGAAGACCACCTCGTACTAACAATTACAACCGTCACGCTCTAGATTCTGGCATTGCTTGTTACCGTATTATGCAACTTAGAAAACTTTTTATTGTCCTCTCCATAGTAAACTTTCAATTTCCAATCCTGATCGTGTGTTCTTCGAATGTCCTTCTTTAATAACATTACGTTCTAAACTAAACCTTAAATTACTGCGCTCATTATATAATGGTGCTTCGTGCAATTTCATCTTGATAATTTACGTGCTCCAGACATAGCGATATTTCTAGATAAGTTGTCCACGTTTATAGAAATATTAGTTCGTACGTGCACCATCAAGTTGGCTAAGCTGTAAAGGGAAAGCGATTAAAAAGTAATAATAATAATATTTTACCCGGAACGCTTTAATTTTCCGATACGGCCTCGAATAGAGAACGATATTGCACTATTACTCGGAAAAATCGCGACCACCTGTAACGGAGCAATATTACCGTTCGAAAGAAAATTTTCTTCATTACGCTATAATACTATCACGGCCTAGCTTATTAGTCTAGAGTCTAAAGTTCAATGTCCGGACATGAAGAAGGCGAAAGGGCACGTAGAACGAAACTAGGAAATAAGGTAAGTTAAACAGAGACAACGTCTAGATACGGAAAGAGAGAATATATGAAAGACGACGAAAAAGGAAGCACACAAAGCGTATCATAGAATTATACCTGTGCATCGTCGAATCGAGGCGGTGGTTTTGGGCGTGCAGACAGACATTACCGCGGGGCATTGTACAGGGATTCTTCGTACTGATGCCTGAGGACCGTATAATTCTACTCGCACTTTTATACCGGTGAATCAACTTCATATTATACCGTCTCTTTTTAAGACGGTCTCGCTTCTCGAAAGTATCATTCGGTGATGGATCAACGTACTCCGGTACTTAAACGTTCTCTTTATATTATATATATATATATATATATATATATATATATATATATATATATATATATATATAGCCGGTCGATAATATTATTTATCGTCTTTATTACTACGGAATACTTCTAACACAGCGTTCTGCATACGTCACTACAATTATCATCGTTATTAATATTACCACTACTACTACAGATGTTTTTTTTTTACATTTATCGTTTAGTCTATGTGTTGGAGATTACATATTCGTTCGGTCTTACTGTAATTTAGAATTGTAATTATCACGTTCGAAATGTCCACATTTCTTTTTTATCTTCTCCGTTACATATGTCAATCATCTATCTTTCCCTGTCAGACACAACTCAACAACGCAGACACTTGTCAGGTTGTCTCTTATTAGTTTCCTATCGTCTACGTTTTGAACGTGTATGTTTCGTTTGAATTATTGCCCGCGGAAGATAAAAATCTTCTATTTTCCCTTTGAAGAAAAAACAAAAAAAAAAATTATTGCATCGTCGACTATTCTTATCTAAAGCGAAGCTATTATCCTTCCGTCATTATAAACGGTTATTTGGAACTAATTTAAAAAATTATCTTTGAAAGATGACGTCATTTAAATATCGAGGTGGGGATAACACATTTATCGATCTAAATTTTCCACTTCATTTTTTTCATTTGGGGTGACCAAGAGAAGACGTACGATCTTTTTTTGTTTTTTTAATAGCGCAGTTAGTGACACTGCTACAAAACAATATTTTAAAAGCGTCAAAGATCAACTCCCCAAAGGACATGGCCGTTTATGGGCTTAGTTACATTGGACAGACTGGTAGAAGCGTTAATCAAAGACTAAAAGAACACAAGGCAGATTGTAAGCATAAGAGAGGAATGATTCGTCTGCCGTGGCTAATCATGAAATTCAATTTGAAAATTTGATCAAAAATAGATAAATATAGGTCCGGAATTATTCGTGAAGCGATTGAAATTTTTAACCATCCAAATTTCAATAAAGAAGATGCACACCAGCTTAATTCAACATGGTTGCCGGTCATTGGTCCAATGGGAAAATAACAAGTTAGTATAAAAATAAGTGTTTGTCCAATAACTCCGTTCTCACGCATGATACTACAAACACTGATAAATGGATGTGCGCACAGCAAGGCGCTGGCTCGTTGAAATATTTGGACAACAATTAAGTCAAGATTGCGTCTAATCCTATAAATCTACACATTCATAACCGCTCTCAGTTTGATAATGAAAACTGCAAGTGTTTTCGAAACGTCGCAAGGAAAAAATACGAACACGGTTTTCATCGAAAAAAATATAAAACTTTTAAGCTTTCTTGTAATATGGACAACTATATAAAAAGGTTTTTATGACATTTAATGTTAGAATCGGATTATTAATATCTCAAACTTTTCCATCAGAGAATCGAATCGAACAAGGTTCTGCATTGATTGCAACAACCTTCTTTATAGTGTACATAAATGATATAGTGGACTGTATTGATTTCAGTCCTACCGCTCATCGACGACTTGAATATACCCTTATCATTTAACCATCCGTTTAACGCCCGAAACATACTTCAACAAAACAATCCTTAAAATACGATACTGCTCTGACAACAATGATCTAATCTTCTCCTGCTCCACTAACCCAAGTAAATCTTTAAATTGTTATCGTCCTCCGTTACCTATTAAAACGGAAATATTAAATTTCTTAGCCTCTTACTTGACTCAAAGTGAGCTCCTACGTATTCTCACGTGGCTATCCCAAAAACACATATCCGACAAAAAATACAATATCCATCCTCAGTTACTCCATAACATATATAAAGCTTTAATCTTATTCCGAATCAACTATTGGCTGCCAGGTGTATTCATCTGCCGAACAAGCTGTCCTAAAAGTTCTAGACCCTCATCTATCGTACTTTGTCGCATATCCTACGATAATGTTCGTTGCAAATATCAGACTTTTGACTCGATATTATGTATTCAAAATCAAATATGTATATATATATTTAAATATGTCTAATGGAACTAAAATTTGAAAATATTAAAAAGTAACTGTCATAATGGTGTGTTCGTGAATTATTCTTAAAATAGGGTGTACATTTTAATATAAATTACTATTGGTTACTCTTCTTACAGGAGCTAATTCAAAATTATTTGTCACTAACATTCCATGCCTTTATTTAAGTTCCAGCAAAAGTAAAAGCTGAATATTTATTTACGTATGGAATCTTAAGTAGATAGCAAAGTAAATTGCAAAACAGGCTTAACTAGGTTATGCAAGTAGTTATCGGTATAGCATTATAATATATATATATATATATATATATATATATATATATATATATATATATATATATATATATATATATATATATATTAGCTAAAGCGGCGAACTTTGTATCGCCCCAGAATCAAGAAATATATTAAATTATTAGCCGA
The DNA here is from genome assembly GCA_032883995.1 of Coronaproctus castanopsis. Lineage (NCBI taxonomy): Eukaryota > Metazoa > Arthropoda > Insecta > Hemiptera > Monophlebidae > Coronaproctus > Coronaproctus castanopsis. The sequence continues at coordinate 72,039,145 of CM065053.1, forward strand.
ATTAAATAAAAAATACTGATGGAGAATTAGGAATTACACAAAAAACTTAAAAAACAAATTTGTAAAGAGACTTAAACGATATAGCGATACATTTTAAATTTTGTTGATTTATTAAACCTTGGGCGATACGAAGTTCGCCGTGTAAGGGAGGTTTAAATCATATTTCATATACATACATACATACATACATATATATATATATATATATATATATATATATATATATATATATATATCACCTAACACCTCCCACCCTTGCTAAAAGCATTGTAGAATCGGCCTATCAAAAATCGGTCGAAAAATTTTTAAAAATCGTAAATTAAGTTTAAACTCGTTACAGTTTAATTTAGGTAAAATTTATGTTATCACCTAAATGATATATCTCCACGTCTACTTTCGTCTAACGTTAATTCGAACCTACTATTTATCATAGTGGCCTTAAAAATGACCCAAAACCTCTAAACCATTTAACACCAATTTTCTCGGTGGGTATTTGGTGTAAAAATACGATTATACTATCGTTAGACGCTTACATCAATGCTACATAACTTTCGTTTAAACTATTTTCCCCGATTTATCGTTCGCGATTTATTGTTGAAAAAATCGCAAGGTGTCCCTCCCCCTATTTAAAAATTTTGGGTTGTTTGAATTTTGTTTTCGCGGTTTTTTGGCTTAATACGATAGATCTTATATAGAAACTGCTATTTTAAGAGGCGGAATCGTTTTAAAATATTTGCGTCGTGCGCTATACCCTGCCAAAGGTGGCAATTTTTAAAAATTCGTACGAATAAACAATTTAAATTAGACTGAATTGTAAGTCTAAACCATTCTCGAATCCACCTGAAGACAAACAAAAAATTTCATTAAAAATCAGTCCAGCCGTTTAGAAGGAGTTCGATGATATATACACGCACAGAAGAGTTATATATATAAAGATATAATAAAAAAGATCGATCAAATTTTTTTGGGTTACCACATGATAATGACGTACGCATATATATATATATATATATATATATATATATATATATATATATATATATAAATTATGTATATATTGATGATTACGAATAAAACAAAAAAAAGGTTTGCCAAAATCCGACCATTTTTGATGGAGTTATCCCTGCCAGTGAAATATATATATATATATATATATATATATATATATATATATATATATATATATATATATAATGATTAATGCATAGTGCTTATTATATATATATACATGTATATAACGATATATGGATATATAATTAACATTGCCTATGCTAAAAGCATTGCATATACAAAGATATATAGGTATATAATTAACATCGCAAATGCTATGCATTGTAAAATCGGCCGACCAAAAATTGGTCGAAAAATGTTTAAAAATCGAAAATGAAATTTTCAACTCGCGATTTCTCGTTACCGGTTAATTTTAGTAACATTTACCTAATAACGTAAATGATCGATCTTCATGTCTACTTTCTTTTGAGCCCAACCCGAACCCCCTACCTATCATAGGGGCCTCAAAAGGACCCAAACCCCCAAAACCTTTTAACCCCAATTTTCTTGGCCAGTATTAGCTATAAAAATACGCAACTACCATAGTCAGACGCGTATTTTAATCCCGTGTAACTTTCATTTAATTAATTTTTACAAATTTCGAATCGTTCTCGAATTATTGAGAAAAAATCGAAACCTTTTGAAAAATTTTCGGGTTCAATTAGAATTTTTTTCGCTGTTTTTCGCTTTATACGAAAGATCTTATATAGAAAACACATACTCAACCGTTTGAATCGTTTAAAAATTTTTACTACCCACGCTACGCCTTGCCAAAAGTGGCAAGTCGGCAATTTTGAAGAATTCGTAACTCAAAACCTATCGATCGTATTTGAAAACTATCATACATTTATCTATGAAATCGGTTCTTACGAAATTTTACAAAAATTAAATTTGAAGATGTGACACCCCCCAAACACCCATTGCGACTATAAATTGAGATGTAAACTATCCTATCTTTCAAGTTGGATCAAACTGCACACGGTGTGCAAATTTTATTAAAATAGGTTAAATAGTTTAAGAGTCCATCGCGGACAAACAATGTAACACGTAATTTATATATATTAAGATATATATATATATATATATATATATATATATATATATAGAGTATGTGTTTGTACGTATAATAAATATTCTGATAATAATTTGGAAGATTCTTCAATTTACTTTACAATATATCACAGTGTAAATGTCTGGATTTGGTATATTTTTATCCAACTTATTGTAAACTAATTTTTTAAATAATAATATTAAAATCAAAATTGATAGTAATCAACTTTACACGGGTGTATCTTTTTAATAACCCTATTCTATATGGATTTTTTTTTATATCATGTATTTAATATTTACCCGGTTGTTATATTCAAAATTATGTTTATTTATTAACGTGTATTTGTTTTTACTGACATATTAAGATAATTCCAATTAATATGATGAAGGTTAGTGTAAAGCTCGGAGCTCCGTCAAATACTTTTTGTGTTAGTATATCTTTTTCTTAAAAATTAAGTGAATTATATATATATATTTGTTGGTAATGTATCATTACTATTTGAAGTAATACATAATATACTTATATCTCTTCATTATAATATTATTGTGTTCATAAATTGTTAATAAAACAAAATTATATAAATGCATATATACATAAATGTATTATCACAATTGTTACGGCTGCTGTTCCAGAAGGACATCCACTAATATTAGAATTAGATAAGTATATATATATATGTTACTACGAATACCGAACTTGGAGTCTGTTTCTATATAAAAGTACCGTTAATAAGATTGAAGGTCGCGTCTTAGTAGCAATACTCTAAGGATGTTCCATGAACGCAATGTATAGGTGTGAGAGTATTAATAAATCTTTGGAAACATTATTACTACATATATATATATATATATATATATATAGATATTATATACGTACTGTGAGAAACGTTGAATAGAGATAAACAGCCGTTGTTCGACCTGATGCACATTTTAGTATAAAGAAAATAATGAGCTGCAAGAAAATCCTGTTATAAAGAGAGGGTGAATATACCTGAACCCAAAATAAATGATAACGATGACAACCACTATGATAATCCTATACTGTATGCGGGTGTGTGTGTGTGTGTGTATGATTATATGTATATGCCTATATTTACTTTTCACTTGTAAAGTCGGTCGAGATCTATCCATCCTCTAGTTTTGACAGAGTACCGTTAGCCAACCCCCCTAATCTACCACTACTTCAAGACTGTACTTTTATCTGGCATCATCAAATACACAATTGCGTACCTGCCTGTCAAGAAGTGCCCGCATATAATCTCTAAAAGCGTTCCCTTTCGGCGTAATTTAAGCTTTTTGGTCGTTCTTACCTGTACCCCGGTACGCATTCATTACATCTTCTTTCTCTTCGAAATTATTTACCAATACGTTGCAGTTGCACCACCATTAACCTGTATATACCATTCTTCGAAAAATGACGCGCTCAACACCTACTCTGCTCAAAACTGCGCCTATATCGGATATTATTTCTCTCTTTCTAAACTTCTCCGAACATTATTTGGTTCTTGTCTGTCTTCTCCTCACCCCCTAGAAACGCATCATTTCTTATCCTCGGGCATATATGTATTTTTTATAAAATTATCTCCTGTATAGTTTTATAAATATGTAGTTTATGGTTTCATCTTGATTATTTTTAAATATATTTACTTTTTGTCTTCCTGTTTAATATTATTCGTAGGTAAAAGCTAGTAAGGACACAATTCAAACGGTTAGAAATTTACTCATCTTCATTTTTTAGGAATAATAATTTTTTCTGCCAAACAAATTCTGCATTCATCCAACGATTCATTTCAACATCTTCTTCCAATTAAAATGCAGCGTTATAGAAATACCTTAAATTTTCAGCTTGAAAAACACGTATGAAAAAAAATTGACACGGTACCAGTTTGAAAATATTAAATGTACATTCAAAATTTTATTTTGATTCTGTATTTTAGTATATATATATATATATATATATAAAGAGAGACATATTATTATCATCATTGGGAATAAATTTTTGTATCAGACAAATTCAACCGAAAACAGTAATTTTTTTTGCATGTAAATGTAACGTTACGGAATATTTTTAATTTTCACTTTCAAAAACACGTACGAAAAAATTTGATACAATCCCATTTTAAAATATTGAATGTTCTATGTAACCCCAATCATGGAAATTCGAAATTTTAACTTTGCATTTAAGAAAATATATAATATATATATAAAATTGTATAAACCCGGTGTAAATGTAGGACGGAAAGATTCATATACACATTAAATGTAGGATGAGTTAGAGAAAAAAACGGCCGATTTTGGTTTTTTGAATAGTCCAGTTAGTAAGACTGCTACAACGCAAACCGCATATTCCACGTTTAGTATACACATGAGAGATTCGTTTTTGTTCAGTTTCAGTTATCACAGCATCCGACAAGCAAAAAGTTTTGTTATTTTCGGTGTGAATCGATCACGACAGTGCAAAAGACAGTTTCGAAAAGAATTCAGTGTATAAGACCCGAAAAGTCGGATTTCTGAAGAAATTTCGACAATTCAGCGACCTATGCTCGAAAAAGTATTCGAAAATGTTGCAAAGACTAAATAAATGTATTGTTGCAAATGGCTGTCATCTGAACGATAATTCCACAAATGATTGTATGCTAATCTCTCGGTTTTCTACTTTTAAATAAAAGTTCGTCCAAAAATTTTGGTCGAGTACTTTTTGTCTTTTTTTAAAAACGACAAAACCGTCCGTCTCCTTTGAATCACCCTATAATTTCAAAATGAACTCGTGGTTAAATAGTTAAATATTGTCATCAAAGTATGCATATGAGTAAATAAATATTTTGTATGTGTGTGTGTGTGTAATGTCCATGACTGAAAAGTGTAATTGTGCGACGAAAAGATCCTTGTAGCCGTATGAAATATTTCAAAAAATAACCTCACGGTTAAATATTGTTATATTTGAAAATGATGAAAAATAATTCGATTAGGACAGTTATTCACGTTGGGAACGTGCGTTGGAATTTCAAATTCTTGTTGTTTATAATACACACACACACACACGCGCGCATATATATATATATATATATGTGTGTGTGTAATATAGATATATATAAATTATGATGGGGAAATTCTGGATGATACAACTGGATACGATTAGTTTTTTATTGCAATCTGCGTTTTGTTGTAAACGTTATACAAATGGACGTATTCGGTTGCTCGCTTTAATGTAACCATCTTCGATAACACGTTATTACGACGTAGCCAAAGTAAACTGCTCGTCATCATCCATACTTCGGGGTATTGACCTTCTTTTTCCTTCATTTCCGATTATCGCCTTCTTGAACGATTCACTCGCTCCTCCATCTTCACCTTCGTCGCCGAATTCTTCCACCCACGATAACTTCTAAAATACCAGTTTAATGTTTTTTCTTTTTTCGCGGATTCGATATATTTTTCATCCGCAAAAATCTGTTTGTATCCGCTTTGTGTTATTGATTTTATTATCAATTTATATAGCCGTATCATTCCTTTACATCCGTGAAATATCGATATATACTAAATCGGCTAATGATAATAATTACTTCAACCGATTTCGTCACTTACCCGATAATGTTTGAACGTTCTGTTGGCACAATTTCAACTTGGAATCTCTACCGGAGTAAAAGAATTTGGTACAGCTAACAAGTCAGAACAAGATTGGTTCATAAATTAATATCAGCTGTTCGAAATAATAGCAAATCACTTCGTATCGGATTAGCCGTAGTCGATTCACCGTCATCAGTCTTCTAACTTACTAGGAGCCGATGCTTATGGAATTGTACCCGGATTTACCGAATGAATCAACGTGAAGTTAAAAGTAATTATCATTATTCGATCTAGTATTTATTTTTATATATATATATATATATATGTATATATTTCGTATCGATCGTTAGGTGAGCTAAAAAGAAGGATTACAGATAAATCGGTAGAAGACCGTCTCGTTCGAAACATGAAATTCTTGTCGGGAAAAAATAACTGCTTGAGAGAAAAATGATATGATAGAAGGATACGATTTTTCCAGAAAAAGGATAAGAATTGGTAGTCTCTTTTTAAGATCGATATGCCCGAATATTTGTTACATTACCTATGGAAACCAATAAGGTAAGGAAAATTGAATTGATGCGAATCTTCCAGGTAATTATCTCGTTGTTACCGACTCACAAAGTATTTTAAAGGCTATTGAAAGCAAAGGGAAGGTGTCAGATTCATTGATTTCAGCCATCATGTTGAAACTTAATCAGCTGGAAAACCTGAGGATATTTGTGTCATTCTTGTGGGTTACCGGGACATCGAGGAGTCCCCCGACAATGAAATGACAGATGCAATAGCTGAAAGGGGTTCTTGTAATGGTGTTTTATTCTCTTCAATTTCATCGCGTGATGTCATTCATTTTACACAGTCTGATCATAAAAAACTCTGGGAACAGACATATATGAAGTGCATACAGCGGTCGCCTCTTACTGCGTACTATCAGCTGCAGCCGTCTCTCCCTAGGTTCCCACGGTTCTACGTTTTCAAAAACATTAAGCGGAGAGGAATTGTGCTTATCAGCAGATTTCGTTTTTTAAGCATTGCTCGTTGCCGGTCCGCCTGTTCATTATGCAGCTTAGAGAAAATCCGTATTGTCCTCTTCATGCTGGTCGTGTAGTCCACCAAACTAATAATGGTTGAGGAGATAAAGAAGATATATAATAGGTCGCTTATACATAATCAAACTACCGCACAAGTAATTGAAGGAAACTTGAAGCAAAAGCATATAGAAGACCGAGAAATACACTAATCATATAATAAAGCGATAAAGGTTACGGTTGGAACCAGTTATGCAAGTCTAAAACGAAGAGCAAAGATTGTTTCAGTAGTAATGTTTAGTTTAACCACTGGGATCGCGATTCATAAAACACCAATCTGTAAATGTAGCAGATGAGGAATATATGTATAAATATAGAAAGATGTAAAAAAAAAAAAACAGCATTATAACTATTAAATCTATATAAACTTATAAATTCGATGCAACAAGTATTTTTTCTGTCGATTATTATCGTTGCGCTATCTGTCGCAACTTTGACGTACTAAAGAAATATACTTAGATTGCCTACTATATGCGATTCTAAAGCTAGTACTAATTAAAAGAGAATTATATAGAACGATAATTTCGACCAAAATCGTAAGAAATGAATAAGAACCGATTATTGAAAAAAACAAATCGAACAATTTAGTCTGCGGAATATTCAAAACGATGGAAGGCTTTAATTACTAATACGAATTTTAATTGTAGTTAATACACAATTTATTTTCCAGTTTCTTCTTATTTGTATCGTGACGTCACATTACGCTCGAATTTGGCCACCCGTTCGAATTTAATATATCATCTCTCGAAATTTGTCATCTCCCCTACTCCTGATATTGGTTTCGGATCTGTTTAAGAATCTTTATGTCTCGTATTTCAGCTCGAATACTTGAGGGAAATATTCTCCGTTCACGCGATAAATGTTACCTTTATTTTTCTGGGGAATAGAAAAAGTCAGTTGCAGGACTTCGTCACTGTGTGGTGAACCTGTAAAAATTTCAATTTCCAAATTTTCTTTCATTTAACCGCATTCTATTCAGCATCAGCTGATAGGGTCAACTTTGCTGATTACTTATCGAAATTTTTCGCAGATTTTATTTTTTATTAGCGTCCTCGCGCGATGTCTATATTTTATTTCCTCGCACGTTTCGCTGATACGTGACGCAATTTTTTAAATTCGGTTTTTTTATTAAGACTACATCTAACGTATGTTTTCTGTTCGTCGTACAGTAAACGTTCCAGTATCTCGGATGTACCTGCCTTAACACTCACTAAAATGCTCTATATAACCACCGAGTTTAAGTGTCCACATCAATCGGACGATAGCGCCGATTTCGGATGGTATATTTAAATTCTTCGCTTCAATTCAAAGTTCTACCGGAAACCACCATCGGTATAATGACTATCGCCTTCGTCGATTACAGCCTCGTTTTTATTATCGCTACGTTGTCTACAGTGAATTTTTTCGACGTCGTAAGTATCCATCGACTATTGATTCGGGGGTTAGTTTTAATTATCGCGCGAAATATTCCCCTAATTTTCGGTAAGCCGTATTTTGTCTCCACCCGTTTCCCTCGTCAATATCGCGTGTTTATGCGTCCCTACTCGTTGCCGCCGTATTTTTCAATTCTTTCAGATGAATTATACGCCATTAAGCAACTGTGTACATCGACGAAAATTTTACTATGCATTCCCAGCAGTCTGCAATATTTTACGACTCAAGTGCAGCCTTAACTTCAGTCGCTAAATATTGAAACGATAATTGACAATTCCTAAATAAATTATTCAATTATTGGAATCAATCTAATCCTATCATCGACCAAAGTGTTTGTCTGGATTCCGTGTCATTCGCACTTTCCCGGAAATGAATTGACCAAGCAGTAAAAGAGGCATTCTCTATGTACAACTTATCTATTCCTCGTGAAGATACATACAATATCACCGCAACTAAACTAAAAAGCAAATGTTAATTTTGTGTGGATGTCCACACCTAACTCGAACGAGTTAAGAAGCATAAAATCGGACACAACTCGCTAGTAAACGCCTCCTCGAGAAAAGCAGAAATAACTTTGAAACGGCTCCGATTCGATCGCACATTAATAACAAATGGACATGTTAAGGCGCGGATCTCATGTCAGTTGTTCCTGCGGATGACATCGGGAAACTACTGTCAAACATCTTCAGCTACAGTGCGCTACTTTCAACTTTCAACGTTCTCAACTAGCATTACCGACAACAATTAGAGACTCGCTAAATTCGAATGGAAACATAAGCCTTCAAGTTTTTCGCTTCTTACACGAGATATACTAACCTGTTCAACCTCATCTGTCATCTATGCTTTCAGCCTAGCAGCAGTACATAGCGCGTTAATTGGAAAATCAATATCGATCAAGCTTTATGCGTCGGTAAAATCTTCCGCATTAATTAACGTCAAGTATGGCCCTGATAAATACGATTTTTTGAAGCGGACGAGATTTTAACGCGCGTATCTTTATTCTATATTACAAGATGAGGTTTCTTAAACGTGTGCTCATTACGCGTAACCTAAAGATATCGTTTATACTATTTAAGCAAAAAACGTGTACAAGTGTATTTTTTTTTTTTTTAAATGTGATCAGAATATTTTTTTCGGGCAGGTGCTAATGAACCTCAATTGATCAATTCCGAACAATTTCTCTATATCGTGATACAATATACATACTTTTCGATATATATATATATCGATATATATATCGGGTAAAATATTAACAAATAACGAAAATTTATTTTAGTATTAACGCGAATTATTATTATAACGAAGGCGTACTATATTTAAGGAATTGCGCGAATACTTCAATATTTGATGCTAGCGCTGGTCGTCTGAATAAGTTGTAATAGTAGAACTGAACTTACGAACAATCATCTTCAGTTAATACTGGTTTTATTTCATTTCAATTATGACAATCATCGTTGTCGTCATTAAGCACGCGTGCGATACGATGTACCAGGTGCAAGTTGAGATGTGCGTGTACGTGTTCAGTGATTTCCAGGAAGCAGAATAGAAAAGAAAGAGTTAGTAGTCCGGTATCGATGAATTAATATACTATATATATATATATATATGTGTGTGTGTGTGTGTGTGTGTATAATGAAGAATACAAAAGATAAAATGAAGATCCGTCGACAACCGAATGATGCACATAAGATTTAGGTCATTATACTACTTATCACTTTCTTGCGACAATGGGCTAATTAAATTAATCCATTCGCACTGCTGTCTTTCCTCGTCGATAACAACTGACTAGCTAGGTGTACAATTGTTTCGCCCTCGAGCCTCGTCGACGAACTTAACCGTATAATTTAGAAATTAAAAAAAATCTAAACAAAACAGCGACTATTTGGAAGAACTACCGAATAATCTAAACAACTACGCGTGGCACGATCGAATTCGTCCTCATTTACGTAACTGACGCCAAAATTAATCTCATATACGACATATCTGATAGTTTGCCTGAGTTTTGGCTTTTAAAAACGTTTATATATATGTATATAAAAAATAATCTATAACTTTTAAATATTGAATCCAATACTTGTATGCAGCGAATGGGTAATTACAAAATCCTCCGAACACTGGAATAACGGTGGTATAAAGATCGAAAGAAATAATTTAAGATGTGTAAATCACGCAATTACTTCATCAGAAGATGAGATGTTAAAACTTCGCGGTAAAGCGCAACTCGAGAAATCGGACTTGAAATAAACGAATGCAAAAACTAAACTACGATTATCGGCATACAGCGCATGTAAGATTTGTAATCTCTTCGGACGCTTGTCATCAACGCAGGAGGATGCTCCGAAGTAATTAAAATACGGATTACAATTACAAAGACAGCAACGTCAAGACTAACTAGAATTTGGAAAAGCCACAACGTGTAACTATGCCTAGCATTAAGTTTCCTATACGCTTCAGAATGTTAGACTAACGAGGAAAAAAAAAACATTTACAGCACAAATGCGATTTAAATGCGCTGCTGGAGGCGAATGTTGAGGGTATACCATAAGCGATCTAACAACTCAATACCACAGAAGCTTGAAAATACGGTTGAAGGATATGGTACAAAAAATAAAAAAAAAAAAAAAATTCCTAGTTATGTGCAGTATATTTTATGAGCCGGTCTAGAAAACAGTATTATTTCAAGTAAGAGACAAAGTGTCAGAAAACGTGGAAGAGTAAAGTTAATTAATCAGATAAAGCAACTGGATACCGCTGCATCGGTATTTGTCGCGGATAGAGCGAAATGACGCAGAACTATCCAGCAAATAGATATTCGTAAAGCTTACGATACTCGGATCGAGATAAATAAAGAAGGATGCAGACAGACTTTTTTCAGTAATCTTGTTTAATTTCGCGTCGTTGCTAAGCTCCGTAACGAACGCATTATGTGGTATTCCGCATCATCAACTGCGTCCCAATGCACGTCCTTCAGTTTAAACGTACTCATTTTCTCAAATATTCTATTTAGTACTTTTACTCTGTCTATCCAGCTTATTTTTCCATTCTTCGCCAGCATCACACTTCGAAAGCTTGCAATTTATCTGTATTTCACTTGTTTTTATAGTCCGAGTTTCTGCGCGCCGTATAACCGCTATTGGGCCGTATGTAGACCTTCATTAATCGTTAAACTTATCAATCAAATGCGGAAAAACTAAAACGAGTAAATAAAAGATTAGAGTTAGAAAGAACTATTAAGAAAAGAAAAATAGCTTACTTCGGGCACATGTTGAGGAAACAGCAGATATGAAATGTTACAGCTGATTATTGAAGGAAACATCACTGGAAAGCGAGGAAAAGGAAGGAGCAGAAAAACATATAATGCAAAAGAATAAACAGAAGTTAATACAGAAACCTTATTGCGGAAGTTAGCCAACAGATTGGAAGAACATCCATTTAGGATGGCCGGAAGAAGAATAAGAAGAAACTTATCAATGATTGACGGCAATATATATTCTCTTTCTGAAGGCAAGCTTTGCAAATCCAATGCGGGCATTAATTTCCCCGGTCGAAATACAAATCTACTGTTATTATTAGCCCTAAATATCTGAATTGCTTCTTTCGCTCCACCGATTTTTCTTATAAATTATACGAAAAGTACTCGATTTCCTACCAACCGACATCACTTTTCTCTTTTACTTATATTTATTTCTATTCCAAAATATTTACTTGTCCGGTTTAATTGTCGTCGTGTCATTTCGTTTAAAGCCTTTGCAGATTCCGTCATCGCAGCCAAATCGTCCACGTTACCCCCTTCCTGACCTCAACGCTTATCCGAGTCTCCCGGCCTAATGCACAATATTACGACCCTCGTTTCTTGCATTAACTGAACCTTTTAAATCTGATTTAGAACGACAGTAAGTCCGTGGGTGCATGTTAATGCTGCCGGCGTCCGTAAATAATAATAACGATAATAATAATTAATTATAAACGAACAAAATAAAACACAATCACTAAAAGTTTTTTAATCGCGAAGCTTTTCGACCGTTACGTCATTTTCAAGCGCGAACTAAAATTATTACATCTATTAAAAAAAGATGTAATAATTTTAGTTCGCGCTTGAAAATGACGTAACGGTCGAAAAACTTCGCGATTAAAAAACTTTTAGTGATTGTGTTTTATTTTGTTCGTTTATAATTAATTAATAAAATCACTACTCTCCAATATATTCAACTGATAATAATAATAATTTCTTAATATAAAAAAAAAAAAAAAAACATGAAAATGTTGTCGAGTATTTGTAATTGGTAAGCACTTTAATTTTATCAACGGACCTCCAACCAGACTCGTATTTCAGACTGTTCCGTGTATTTATTTTTTAACTATAGTAAAATTATATACTATCACTAAACTCGTTCCTAATGTATGTTAAAATCGTTCGTTACATATTAATTTCCTCGATATTTATAAATTAGTAAAAGTCATTATGTTTCGCACGTTTTTATATTTATACATACATACATACATATATATATATATATATATAATATATTCCTATTTTTAGTGTCACATCATTAAATACATTTTAAGCGAAAAGTAATTACGAATATTTCAGGAAAAGCACCGGGAAATTCTGATACACAATAGTACTGTTAAAATAATAAATTGAATTATAATAAAATCACAAATGTAGTTACAAGATATAAATTACAGTTCGGATACCATGTATTCTATATAGAAATAATAATAATATATATTTATTAAAACTTTCGTGGTTGTTTTCCATTCGTTTAGAATTATTTTCGGTGAAAACCACGTCCTGATTATTAAAAAAAAATGCCTTGTTCGTGTGGGAAATACTACATTGGACAAACTGGAAGGTCTATTAATACACGCATTAATGTTGCAGATTGTAAATATAAACGCGTAGGTAAATCAGCAGTAGCAGAACATCTAATTACAGCGGGTCATTCTATAGACTTCGAGGAGAGGAAGGTATTAGTAAAGGAGCAAAAATATGGGAAGCGAATTGTCCGAGAGGCTATTGAAATAGAGAAGCGTAATAATTTCAACAGAGGAGATGGATTCCAACTACCTAATGCTTGGAAACCAGTATTATTAAACAATAGAGTTAAAATATCCTACAGAAGTGGCAACCAAGCATTGATTAAAGAAGAACCAACCAATCACAATACAGGAATATCAGGTGATGAATCAGCCGATGGTAGGACCAATCAAGAGCCCTGAAAATGTAATGACTACTGAAAAATCAACCAATCACAATACAGGAATATCAGGTGATGAATCAGCCGATGGTAGGACCAATCAGGAGCCCTGAAAATGTAATGACTACTGAAAAATCAACCAATCACAATACAGGAATATCAACTGATAGTAGGACCAATCGCAGCCCTGGAAATATAAAGTTCCGATTGAGAAGTGCCTATAAAAGGAAATAACTCAAGGGTCTGTGGTTTAGTTCGTTTCTGATGATGAGTGGTGTAAGTCCATTCGAAACGTTAAATTTGTTTGAATAATCAGGACGTGGTTTTCACCGAAAATAATTCTAGACGAATAATAATAATGTTAAACTAGTATATACGTACATGTATACGCGTGGGTGTGTTTGTGTCTGCTGAAAGAAATTTACAATTTAAACTAAATTTCGAATACGTTAGCTCAGTGACGCATCCAAGATTTCTATTTGGAGTGAGCTCAAACACCCCACCGAAAAAAAAAAAAAAAAAATGGCAATAAAAATGAATAAAATATACACAGTTAACCTGGGTCACGTTGGAATACCGAACAGCCCACCCAACGGCCATTTTTTTCTTTGTGTTGCACAGTCAACCGGGTTTTCATATTTTCTAATGGTACTTTTTACAATGTAGGCTGTTTTGCACGCTTTTCGAAATTAAGGTTTTATTAGTGATGAGAACTTTCAAATATTCTCTTCTGTTTCAACTATCATTTTACCTGCGAAATTGTTTGGAGCTTAACAAGTTACACGCCTTCTTCATATGTATTTTATACTTTCCTAAGCCCTCTAAGGGGCTTAAGCCCCCCTGTGGATGCGCCATTGCTTTAGTTATAAAATTCATCTTGGTATATTATTATTTAATCCAAACATAAAATTTAGGTCATTATACTACTTATAATTTCCTTGCGACAATGGGCTAATTAAAAAAAAAAAACTACGTGTATTTTATAGCCAATACTTCAACTAACGTAAAAGTGTAATACAATAGTGGATACGGAATTTTTCATTATTGTTCTTTACATTTATTACTCATATGAATAAATGAATAAATAATCTTTATTTAGAGTGTAAATTATATTTTAATATGTCAATATTATTATTGAAGGAAAAATGCTTTGTTTTTTTTTTTGTTTTTAAATTGTTATACTAGATCGTTCCGATGGTCTCCTCCAAGATTATATTTACGATGCGCTATTTTATGCGGGGCTCTCCTGTTAAACCGTAGCTGTCATATTTTACGTTAAAAACGTTCGAATAGAGTGATTAACAATAGTCGATGAAATTTCAAAACGTAAAACAACACTTCCAGAGCTATCGGAAAATTTTCTAATTACCTTTACCCCGAGGTTATTCCGCTCGTCTTTAGAAAACTTTAAATTTGAATCATCCGCGTCGAATTTAATTATCATCGTTGTCGTACTGTTTGTGCCCGAACATCGTGACGACTATACAAAATGGGCTAGCATTCAACGCGCTGATGTTATACGAAATCAACGGGTTGTCACTAAAAACTTTATAAACTTCGTATGTCGCTAATTGGTTTCCAAAGTTGTAGCAATTATGACACCGCGACAAATGAATTATCCTCGTCAAAAATAATCAGCTATTCAGAACGAACTAATTTTGTAGCGGAATGAAAAATTAAGGATATGATAAGTAACTCAATTCCGGAGTAGTGTTAATTGAAAGATTAAAAAAAATGCGAACGAAAATTGAGAAATATATATAAAATTTTCGATGATAATATTTTATTATCGATTAATCAAAAGACGATGATCGAGTAACAGATAATTATAATAATACGGCTATATTAAAAAAAAAAAAGTATTTAGCACGACTATCCGATTGCGAGTCGTGGATGTTGAAAAAATATCTTAAATCGACGATTAAGCTTTTGAATGGTGAACTTATCGAAGCTATCATAAGGGTGACCGACAGTCGAGACAATCGGGAAAGATTATTTTAGAACATTTTGCAAGTATCACGAACAATTTCGACGGGAACAATTGAAATTGAACGTAAAACAAGAATTGCAAGAATCAAATGCAACCGGTTCAGTCAACACTAGTCGTGGATAGGAACTAAAAGAAAGGAAAAAAAAAATATTGTTAAAATTTCGTTAGTCGGCAAAAAGCAAAAATTAAATAAGTAAACCGCCACCACTGAAAACCATTATGTATACATTAGTAGAAGTCGTCTAAACTATCCCTCGTTAATTGAAAGATTGACACATACGAACGACGCGTCCTGCCGAATCCGATACAGAATTGTTTGCCATTATTTTCCCAGCAAGCTAGTACTCATTTAACGACGACCAATTAGATAGTTGACCGAATTTTCTAGTTTTTTGTTGTCCTTCTTTTGACAATTAAGAATTCGCGTTGTTTTCGGTGAGATTTATCGTCACGTTGTGTGAACAAAATGCTAAAACATCACCGCTACCCTTCTAAGCCTATCGTATATTGTCCGTTGCTGAACGTGGTCGTGACTAGCCATTTTACGTTTATTTTTACGCACAAATGGGCTAGCATTCAAGGCACTAATTCTATGCAACGCAGATGCGCGCGCATATCATTATATGAGTGGGGTCCGCGATAAATGAGAGCTAGATGACGATGAAAAACTTTATAAACTTTTTTTTGTTTCGCGAGAGTTGGTTTCGAACCCTCGACTGTCGAGTTGACAGTCCAACATTCTAGTAACTACGCAACCGCGATATCATGATGATGATGATACATACATATACATATATATGAGTAAAATATCATGAATAATAATCATTAAAATTTAATATGAACCTTACATTCCGGATATAATTATTGACAAATTCGAATACAGGACTCTCGTTTTTATTTGATACCACAGTAGGGCGATAAAGTACTGAAATTTTATTAGAAAGCCGTTGAAATTTTCACGTATATTCCAATTTTATAGGTGCTTCAAATTTTCCTTAAAATTTAATTGCTAAAATAAAATTTCTCTAAAATGCTTTTAAATCGATCGAATTTATTATATTCGTTATGATTTTATGATCCATACGAAGAGTTGGTGAATGTATTAAAATAAATAATCATGTATACATATATATATATATATATATATATATATATATGTGTATATGGGTATATGCCGGAAGGTCAACTCTTAAGAAAGTTATACTGACAGTGTACACACCAAATCTGGTTGTCCTTTGCTCGGTTTTCTTACTCGTCGCGTCTTTATCTTATTACACTTAGTCGGCCGTCATTTTACGTTATAGACGGTACAGGTTTATATTTGTTCTCTATCGACGTTGTCTTCATCTTCCATTACTTGTTACGAGGTGAACTGGAAGTCGTGTCGCGGGTTCATCGACCGGCACACTAACACCGAATAACGGTTAACCCTTCATAAGCGTGCTGGAACTCGGTTCGTAAAAACGCCCGAATTTTATTTGACCGACTCGCATTGCCGGCCCCGATAACGAATCATTAAGTCGTTTAATTTTCGTAAATTTTATTTAGCTTTCAGAAGGAAGAAATTTATTTAAAAAAAAATAATCCCAATAATCCGTTATTACTTTTTTTTTTTACGCTATAAACCTCTCCTTAGCCAATAGAGTAATGAAATAATAAAGCCAATATGGACTTACGCTGCACCAATGTGGGGATAGAAGAAATATAATAAAGCGCTTTCAGAATAAAACTTTAAGGCCGTTAAATTCCAGATTGATATTTGAGGTTTTTCATTAACGCACGATGTAATGTATTATCGGGTAGTGTAGATATTTTTTTATACCTCCAAATGTAATTATATGTATATGTGGAACATCTGATTATTTAGTAAAAAATTAAACAAGAATGGAGTTAAAATCACTAAAGCTATTATCAAACGAACGTAAAATAAAATAATAATAAAAATATATAATTATGTATATAAAAGAAATGTAAAATTTAAAAAGAGTATAATTTAAATATAGAATTTATAAAAATTAACAAAATTAAAAATAGTCAATAGTTAACGTGGTGAACAACACAATCTACCTGTAAGAAATGTAAGAAAATGTAAAATACTAATTTATATATAGAATTTATTAAAAATCAACAATATGAACAATATAGTATTTATAAAATAATCTGATAGAGAATGCGATAAACAATACCCAATCAGCGATACAACGATTTATATACAAACGTTCTGAAAACGCAGAAACTAAAAATAAATATTAAAAATGTGTTTTTATAATATAGTTCTTAGAACTAATTCTTCGTCAAAATTTATCATCTCTTTCTTTTATTATTACCATTTTTCAAGCGGTAGTTTTTTATTTCTTTATAATGTCTTTTCTGTAAGTAAAATTTTATAATTTTTGTTAATATTATTGATTTTGTAATTCTTTACGATGTTTTTCAATTTTCAATTATTGTTTTTATACGGATTTTTTTTTCTTTTTAATCTTACTACGAACTGTCTGCCTGTTTCTCCTCTATCTATTCTTTTTTCACATCGATTATTAATTTGTATACTCCTGAATTTTTTCATACATTTCTGTCTTTTATTTTGTTGTTACTAATTTATTTCAACAATGCGTTTGTTATAACCAAAACTTATACTACAGTGTGTGGGCAGCTTTAGTTGAAAAAAAGGATTTCGCAAGTTCACTTAAAAATAAATCTGTTTATAAGAAAACGTGACGTGTTCTTTTACTAATAATAAAAATAATAAATTATTTCTTATTGCTAAAAATCTATGTTATATTTGTTAAATATTTTGTATTATTTTCCCAGTTTCTACATGTTTTATCGAACCTAAATAATTCTTTTTATCTTTTATTTTTATAGCGCGGCTATATTTATTATTGATTGCTACTATTTGTTTCATTGTGTTTCTTTTTCTTTATTTATCTACGAAAATTCGCTCTATCGATAAAAAAATCCTTATAATTTATGCATTTTTGGGTTGAATAAATCTTTAGATGTTTCTGTTCGCGTTAGTTTTTAATAATATATATATATATATTATCAATTTTTTTTTTTTTTTTGGTTAATAATGTTAATTTTTAAATCCGGAAAACTGGTTGTCTTATCTCCTATTTCTAATCTAAATCGAGTGTTTTTATTATAGTTAGCTTTGATACAAAATTATTCAATATATCGTCATTATTATTATTAAGATATCATCAGCGCATTCCATAATTCGACATAATTTTTAAATATATTATTATGTTTTTTTAAAAAAAAAGCAAAATTCATCGGTTTCGATATTATAATTTAATATAGGACGTAGTTGAGGGTACTGAGGAAATTTCTGATTAAATTGACCAGAGTAAATAAGGAATTCGGTATAAAAACGTAAATAATATAACGAGTTCTACTCTTGTTGCCGTTTGCGGTGAATGAAGTATTTCAGAGCTGTGTTTAGTGCTGGAGACGGTGGGGCTTTATAGGTTGTAGAGGAACATAGTATCTATTCACTCGTTTCCCACGATTCTCTTATGACATATAAGACGGATAGCGGATCTGCATCTTATGATAATTGGTAAAAAAGGGAGGATTGTATAATTATTAATAAGAGGATTTTTGAGTTCGTTCCAATTAATGTTTCGACGTCGCTAGGATTTAGGAGTAGAGAAAAATCTAGAATCAATAGCATAAATCGTTAATGGAATAATAGAACGGGAGATAGGAATTTAAGGCCGTCGGTAAAGCATAACGTTGCTGGTAAATGGCCGTTTATTAAGTTATTTCATAATGAGCTCGTGCTCGGTCATATTCTTATATTGCAGGAATTTTTGTCGGTTATATAACGCGTGCGCGAGATTTGGAGAGGATGCGAAGAATTAACAGACGTAGAAGACAAAAATCACCCGCCGATGACTCGCTCGAAGTAGTTAATGTGTCGGCGTGTAGGACTGTCAATATCAGAGCTTCGTGCACTCAGCGGAGAACTGACGAGTGTAGAGGATTTTGATCATGGTCAGTCGTGATTAATATTATATATATATATAAAATAATAATAATAAACGTGTATAACGCGATCATTAAATCTCCTTCGGTTTTATTTTTTTATTCATCTCTTTCTATTCTAGATGCATCCTATATTATCTTTTCTTTTTCTAATTTTTCTTCTCTAGCAAATCTACATTTTTCTTTATAATTTTGCATTAAAACTTCGAAAATATTGTTTATACAATATGCATTTACGCAGTTTCATCTCGTTGTATGTTTAAAAATTTATTTTAATTAATCTCGTACATTTACCAAAATAGTTTATTTTCTACAAATCGGTCCGGCTAAAATATTAGATAAATGAAATTTAAAAAAGATGCGAAGTGTTCGATGACATTTTATCGTAGCTTATAAAATTTTTTCCATAATTCCACTTTATTAGAAATTCTATTCGATGTTACGTCAAATTTCGTAAGTCGCTACCTTCAGTTATCAACGTGTATTATATTTAGCGTCGATACTAGCAAATACGCTCTCATTTTATTATTATATAACGAATACGTTATTCTCATTCGGGTATGCTTCCAAGCCCAATTGTATCGATAATTTTCTCGTTCGAAATATACGTAACGTCTGACGAAAATGAGTAAAGATCTATCCTCTAAAAGTTATCACAGTTCGCGGGTAATAAAGGTTTTTTTTTGTTTAAAACTACAGCGATGTACATACGACGTCATTAATATAGGATGTCCAAGAATATCCTTTAAATCATTCTATACCTTTTACATTTAATTCGCAGGTGAAGTACACCGTCCTGGAGGTTTAGCACTTTCTCATATAATCGAGTTTAATGATTTGGTCGTTGGTTTTATTTCGGTTTAGCCGATTTAAGTGGATTTATATTAATGAAATTATATAATTTACGCGCATCTCCGCGATAAACTCTTCAAGTTGTACTTTGGGTAGCGTATTTCGGTCGATAGAAATTCAGACAGAAAGCTAATTATTCTTGTATCAGGGGCAGAACCTAATCTGATGTCCGATATTATCTTCGATATTACACATACGGCGTACATTCTGATGGTGACTCGTCATGATGACTAGGTAATTCGGTATATCTTTAAATTCGCGACTGTTTTAGAATTGCCTTTTAAATAGTAGCATATTTTTTACCTTTAATGGAGTTTTTTTTTTCCGTTCGAAATACGATTGAAAGTATTTTTTTTTTTGTTTTAAATCTATACCTAGCCTTGGTGGCTATCAATAGATTGTAGGATAACCTTCCAGCGAAGGGCTAAAGTAGCTTAATTAATCGAGTAAGTCTAATAATTTGCGTCTTTGTAGACGAAGTATTTCAGTTTAGTTATCTAGTAGGTTGCTTGCAGTCCAACTTGGATTGTTTGATAATTTGACTACGTGTCTGCCTCGTTTTTTTATTATGTCCGTTACATATGGCACCTTGAGGTCTTGATGTAACGTTTTATTGCTTACAAAAATCATGCAACATCCGCCACTCAATGTTTTGTTTTGGTCTTGGAGCTACACATCCCGACAATTGGCAACCATGCCTTACAGGAGCTAAAACCTGTTTGTAAAAAGCTTGTTATTTAGAGAAAACTTTGAATTCCTGCCTATTAGACAATACAGCTGCCTGATTTTTTTATATTTTAGCTTTAATATGCCGCCTTCACATAATAAGCCTTTTGTCCAAATATAGGCCTACATATTTGATGTGTTCTTCCGCCTTCACTATTTTATTACTGATCGCACAATTGGTTTTGACGTTACAAACCTGTTGGTAAATACGACTTGATTTTGTTTCATTTATTTTCATTCTCCATTTTTCGCACCAAGTACATATTTGGTTTATTGCGTTTTGCAGCCTTGAGTTTGCCTTCTTTGGACAGTGGCTTTCAGAGAGGAGTACTGCTGTATCGTCAGCTGACCACCAATGTTCTCTCCAGTACTGGCAGATCAGCGATATATAGGAAATACAAAAAAAGGTCCCAGTACACTCCTCTGCGGAACTCACGCAGTTATAGGATGTAAAACATTTCTCTCCTTAAGCTTCGGTATTAATCGCCCTCGTTGTAATTTAATACGCTTCTCAATGAATAGAGGTCCGATCGAGTAATATCTTCGTTCTCGCTTGAAAAGATTCATCAGAACCGATTACAAGAATTTACAAGGAAAATAAGAAATTCCTTATAAACCGCCGTGTTAGACAACAACTGTATAGAGTGAAATTTTCTCTCTTCGAAAGTATCTAGAATGTCGAACTGTATTAAACGATAATTGTATAGATCGTGGAATTAGACGTAAATAATTTTTAATTTTTATCGCGTCGGAAGTAGAACGAATGACACGAAAATAACACTTAGACCGGTTTTTTCTTCTCCCGACGATATAATCTGCCCTATTCCGCGCGTCTAGGAAGTTTATATATTACGCCATTTCCAAGGTTGACTTTTAGGATAATAAAGAATTTCGGCAGTAACGACGTGTACTTCAAGACGATACGGTTACTATATCCTTTTCGTACGTTATAATAGAAATTTTATGACCGGTGTTTTCGTACAATAACTCGCTTCTAAATAAAATACAAATACATCATTTATTAAAAAAATATATATATAACAAAAAATATATATAATAACAAAAAATAATATAAAGAAAAAAAATACAATAAAAATGTAAGAAAATATTTAATTTGAAGTACAATATTCCAGGGAGGAGGGGAAGTGAAAAAACTGAAAAACATTATAAAAAAAAATAGAAAAAAAAAGGGATATAAATCGAATTTATTAAATTCGACGATAAATGTTGATGAATTAGTATATCGTAAATTTATATAATCATTTTCTTATATTAGTTTTTATTTTTCTGACTATTTAGCGTAATTGTTTATGTGTAAATTTTATTTTATAAACACGTTTTTCCACTCGGCTATTTTCTGTAATATTGTACGTCTAAATTAATTATTATTTTTTTACATTTTATTTTTTTTCTTGTATTTCATGTTTTCATATTTGTTATATAAATTTTATGTATTTTCATTAATGAGGTAATAATAACCTAAGGTTTTTTAGTCTTTACTGTACGTAATAATTTAGTGATGTTGTTGATAATTTTTTAAAATATTACATTTCATAAAGATCGAATTAGCTTTATATATGTCACGAAATGATAATTAGATAAATATTGCTTAAACAATTTAGAAGTTTCGTAATAACTTTATTAAAGTATACTTTAGATTATAACCTCGTGTACGTCGTTAATGAGATTAATCAACGTAAAAATCGAAATATAGAAAATCGAACGAACATATTTTACGCATTAATCTTCTCGACCGACATGCCGGCGTGTATTTCTATAATGGAAAAAAAAAAGTTTGACCATTTTAATGTATGTACTTGCGTAGAATCTAATAAAAGTTGATAAAGGTCAAGGAGCTGGTTCAACTGCGACTTATTTTTCCACGACGAAGACATTACATTTTGTTGGATTACGTCACAATAAAGTGTGTATAAATGTTTCTTAATCTCGTCCGACAAATTTCCGGAATATTTCGTGATTAAGTGGAAATACCAACTGATTATTACTGCGATATATATATATATATAAGAGATATAAAGTTGAAAACTACTGGATTGACCGATTGTCCCGAATCTTCAACCGTTGAATACCACATCGTCTCATCTACTCGGACAACTGACGTACGCTTTCTTAAAGAACCGTTTATTTCCCGAAGGAGCCTCATTCTGGTTTTCGAACTGCATACAGGTAAAAAACAACACACATTCTATCTCCCTCTCTCACAAACACACGTGTATATATGTTAATATACACACATATTTGATGCTTTGCCAGTTCCTAATTGTCCGATTTTCGTCGATACTTCTTTTCGAATGTTCTTTTATTATTAATTCCGTTATAGCTTTCGTTCGTCGATATTATTCTTTCGGTTTGTTCACCTCTCCACGACTTACTTTCTCTCGCAGGTCCTTCCAATCGTCACATCTGAAAGAATGTGCGTGTACTCTTCATTCATTTACCTCGATCGTTCTCGCTCTATATTTACGTTGTACATAGTCTCTGTTTAACTTGTTTATAAATATATGAACGTGTTGTGAACGCGCGAACACCGAAATGACCCAGTAAACTCCTGGTCCGATTTAGTCGTAATGTAGTTATTACTATATAATCACGATATGATTATATACGAATGCAGCTGACTCTATTACACTTTTGTATATATATATATATATATATATATGCCCCATTCGCAAGTGGTTCTTTTACTAACTGTGATGATCTCGTTATAATGGAATTATCAATTATATACGTATACCTGTTATTTATATATATATACATATTAAAGAAAGAGACGGAGATAGGGTCCGCTCCAGCTAGTGGATATTTCAGTTGCGTAAGCACGTATTCAGTTCCCCTGGAATCGCAGTTTTTCTTCCTGGAATTATTTTCCATCTTTCCGAATTTATTCGATATTTTCTTGCTCGCTGTTTTCCAACGTACATTTTTGAATGTTCTGTCCTTGTTATTTGTACAACAACTCACTTGTGAAAAAAAAACAAAGAAACTCTTTTTATTCATTAATGTTCCGTTATATTCAGCATTGCCGATGAAAAGATGAACATATTTTCGTAAAGTAACTGGATCACTTGTACGGCAGTTCGTTGTGTATACTTCGGATAGTTGCGTATACTCTCATTTATCTAAACAAATAATTGTGACCGCATTTAAGAAAATACGAAGCCCTGATGGAATGTATATATATATATATATATATATATATATATATATATATATATATATCGAAGATAAAATAATTCCTTTAATCAAGTTATCGCCTGAATAGTTATTTCATTCCTTTGTATCATTACGCTAAAATAATTTAATACATTCTGAAAATATACTTTTAAAAAGCTCAGTTATGCATGTACCCTGTACGTGCATGTATTACTTATCGATTATCAGATTGTTTGGTAGTAAAGGAAAGACGAAGAAAGCAATGGCAACCCATCCCTTATTTGCTCAACCAGGAAACGTCGTTTAGCTGGTTCGATATAAACCTTATCGTTTAGACAATTTCCCCTACCAACTTTTGAGTTGAGGGGGCTTTCCTTATTATATACATATATATATATATATATATATATATATATATATATATATATATATATATATTTCCGTGTTAATGTGCATGTTTAATATCAAAAGACAATTTTAACAAATCTTCGCTATTGTTTACAATGTGTTCTCGTAGCTCTTGCGTAGAAAATATGTGAAATACTTATAGATGGAATATTTTTTCGAATATACGGCCTAATTTTCTTTTACACGGGAAAGAAATATTATTATTATTATTTAAAATTAATGCGCCGTATATAGCAAACAGACACAAAGGTAAATATTAGATTAAGTGATAGAGTCCACTATCATGCAGGAACAGGATAAGTCTGAACAGCGTAGCAACGTTGTCATGAAAGAGTAGCTGCAAGGAAAATGGAAGGCCGTAGTATGATCTCTGTAGGCTGTATCGAGGACACTCTGTTAGTATACGTTGGGCAGACAGCTTCTGATCTATTAAGAAGATAAAGATGCTTTAGCTTTGCTCAATTGGAGTCTAACTACCTCATCTACCCGATTTGTATGTGTGTTTCTCTTTAGGTGTTATTTTTGGCTTGATAGATCGTAGTTTTGGTGGTCGGTGTGGAGTCTTCTTACTATAACTGAAATAATGATGATCTCATGTTGTACATCTTGAGATCTACGAATAGAGCTCTGATGAATTAGGCGCCCACAACGTAGTTGCCGCTTCCTTTGCTGCCCTATATTTTCAGCAAATCCACCATGTGCTGGGATCCGGAGGAATGTAACGGATCGTTCGGTATTTTTAATAATTTATTCCAGCAATTGTTTCCGCTATAGGATGTCTATTGTTGTTGTATACATTGTGAATAGCGTTCAAAGTTGGAAGATATTAGATTTATTTGTTTTACCCGGTTGAAGTTTGCCTTAGCTGCCAGGTCTGCTGGTTTACACTATATTTTATCCCAGAATGGCTTGGGATCTAATTTTAAATTGATTTATGGTTGCAGCCTAGTTTTAAGAAGAGTAGCGCGATCTCACGAAAACTATCGTCCAAGTCGTTAGTAAAAATTATAAACTAAGGATATAATATGTAAATTTCAAAATTCTACTTGTTACTTTGTCTATCTAGACTAGATTTTAAAAAAACGACTTAAAAATAAGGAAATATCAAATTCCGAAAAATGTGGAATGTAGCGATTTTTTAATAAAATAAACAATAAAAAGCAAGTTAAAATTCCTAAAAATTTTCTTTATGAAACATCACAAAGCTTTTCGGCTGTTAGGTCATTATCGAGTGAATATAAGATAAAAAATATAAAATGAGAAATGTTAATAATTAACAAATCGCAAAAATCGAGCAAAACGAATAACAGTATTAAAATAAAATCATTGATTAATTATTTTTATTTTACTTGTGAATTGTGTAATATTAAATTAATATATTTCATTTTATATGTTTATCTCTTTAAATATTCACTCGATAAATGGCCTAACAGCTGAAAAGCTTTGTGATTTTTCGTAAAGAACAATTTTTTTACGATTTTAATTCGCTTTATTTGTTGTTTATTTTAATGTCAAAATCGGTTGTTATATAACTTTTACTTAGATGTTAGAATAAAAAAGCTCAGTAGCGATGGAAGGAGAGAGACGCAATTAATTAGTTTGATAATATAATCGAAGAGGTAAAAAACCGAGATAAAAATAAACATTTTTTATATGTATACACACACACATCCACATATTATATATAACACATATATATATATATATGTGTGTGTATTTAAATAATAGCGCGTGGGTAGGATTTCTTTACATTCGCGATTTCTGCTGTAACTATTGCGCAACGCCCGTATACGATATTTGCATTTCCGCGTGCGCGGATGAATTATTTTCGGCGTCTCTGAATAAAATCGTCATTAACGCGAACGCATGTGCGATAATACTCGGATGATAATTAACGTCGGCCCGAATCTAATATTTCTCAAGGTCATTACCTACCTTACATACAAATCACCTTCGACCCTTATCCGGCCCATATTGTTATTATTATTATTATTATTATTATTATTATTATTATTGTTCATCCCCGCATTGCGATCAACTCGTCCGCTACAAATTCTCCAGGAATAACCCCTTCTTTAATTTTATTTTTTAATCGTATTTAAATCGCGCGAAATAAGATTAATATTTGTTTATCGTCAAAATAAATCGTTAATTCTAATCTAATTTATTAATTCATCTGTGTCGTAAATCTCCGGTGGAGATATCGAGATTATTGATAAATCCATCTGCTGTACAAGATGCCGCCATAAATCTCTATTGCGAGCCGTCCCGGTGCATTCTGCCGAACTTCCTCCTACTGCTTCCCTGCCACGTCTGACCATCTCGTTAATTATTTATTTATTTATTATTATTACATATTTATTTACGATACGCGAACATAAACATATGTAGAAATGATAAAAAAATAACGCACGTCCATAATAACAAACTGTTCAATCCGCGGATGGCGGAAATACACAGCGATCTTGAAGTAGCGCAATTTAAGATCCACAATTTATACTCGTAAGCTCTCAACGAAGAAGCAGAATATTTAATTTAATAATTTGTAATTTTATTTACATTGAAAATTTAAACGAAAAAAATGCTTATAATAAATTTTAAAAATCCGGCAAGTTCGTTTTAAACAATTTATTTATTTAAATAATTCGTTTCGTCTAATTTCGAATATTCCTTAATTACATTAAGTGTCTTTTCCCTCCATTTATATATTATGCGAATATGTGCAACATATATAAATGTATATATATATATATATATATATATATATATATATATATATATATATATATATATATACATTCCGTCAGTAGTATCAAAAATATGTATGCATATTTTCGAGAATACTCGTAATTATCACAAGGTGAAAAACAGAAAAATTAGACATTAAGATGTCCTTGTTACGATAAGAAAACCACACCAAATATTTACATATTATATACACGATAGGTTTTAAAGTTAACTACATTTTTATTTTACGGTTTTTCCTTATTTCTTAAAAACACTTTTCTCTTATTTTGTTCGAATAATGAGGTTAAGTCGTTGACAGTAACAACAAAACGAAGAAACGATAATTCAATAGGCGGACTTCGAAATATTATCGAATAAATAAATGCGTATTTATAAAATTATTAAAATACACCTTCCGAACAATTACGCAATTCAATATATATATATTCTTCCACTAAATGCTGTACGATCGCATAAGGCAAAGCTCATATTTCTCAATGGCAGTACAAAATAATCCACTTATTGAAGATATTCCAGTCCATTTCCGAATGTTTTGTGTCCATGAGAGTCTTCTATGACCGACAACTCTTTTGCCTTCAATTTTACCTTGAAGTAGTATCATCATCTCGTATCTTTCTCCTCTGATAACGCGTTCTAGATATTTCATTTTCTTATCTTTGATCGTTTGGCGGATCACTTTTTCTTCTTTAATACTTTGTCAATACCTGCTCGTTTTTCATGTGCACCGTCCAAGGAAAACATACGGCGATATAACTACATTTCACATGATTCTAAATACTTAAATGCTCTGACAGAATATGTTGTTGTTTCGGCACCTTATAATCGGCCAAATGCAGAATTTTAACAATATTTTCCGAATTGTTGTAGGTTTAATGATTTATCCGTTAAAAGCTTCTTCATTTTTTCAAAGGCGGTGCGTGCGTTCTTCGTTTTACTTCTATTTCGGAATTTAAGTTTTCTCTGTAATGTAACAGCCCAGATATTTAAATTCTCTTACTTGTGTTCTATCCTCCGATGGTTCGCATATATGTGTAATTTTGTGTTACAGTTTTTGGCTTACTAACATACAGTTTCTTTTATAGTCTTCAAGCGGGAGACCGTATTTTTCACTGATACTAATCACTCGGTTCAGAATCTTTTTCTGATCATTAGCTGAATCTGCAATTAATTATCATCAGCGTAACGGATGTTATTTATATAATGGCCATTAGAAAGTCGCGCTATTTAAATGATTCGTAAAATATTATGTCAGAATACATATAGAACAATAATGGGGATAGTATACAACCCTGTCGGACTCTTTTTATTTTTTTTAATCTGTATGTCTTCAGATAATTGATTCCCTACACTGACCTTTGCTGTTTGTTGTCGATATTTATTATTTTGTTTGTATTCAAGTATTCGTAATAGTTTATCGTGGCGAACGTTATCAAATGATTCGTGATAATCGAGAAAATAGACATCTTTCTGTTGATCTGAGCTCTTATTCATCAGCAACTTTAGCGCTAGCTAGTACAGAGACTTCTGAAGCCAAACTTGCACTTTGTCTAAGGTTCTTTCAATCTTGTCGCGTATTCTTCTACGAATAATTCTTAAAAGGCGACTCATGAAACTAATTAGCCTATAATTGTCGCATTTATTTGCTGGTGGTTTTTTTCGGTATTGCTACAAAAGTGTCGATATGTTAACCACACGGAGGTTAGGGAAGGATAACCCCGAGTAACATTATTGAAAAGTTCATTTATTACGCTTATATTTTCTTTATATAGTAGCTGTATAATCTCGATAGGAAATCTGTCAGGATCAGTTGCTTTTCTAAGTTTCCAAAGCTTAATCGCTTGTTCAGCCTCACTTCTGACTTATTTGGGATATTATCAGCTCTGATGTCATTAAATGTTTCTCGGATGTATTTCGACCATGTCTTTTACATCGGTTGCTAACTTCCCATTCTCCGTCATTAAAGTTGCGGGCATCTTTTTTTCGCGCCGGTTATATTTCGTGTATATTATATAAGTCGCGCTTATTTTCAAGTTTTTCCAACATTTCACATTTCCGTTTCATCCATTCGTTTTTAGCGTCTCTTATTTGATTTATTCCATCTGTTGTATTCATCTTTATTGTATTTATTTTCTCGACGTTGCTTCATTAGCTCTAATATTCCATCTGTCATCCAGTTTTTTCTTTTCTCATGTGTATTTTTTCCTTTTATAACTATATATATATATGGAAATTATATTCGTGTTACTACGCGTGTGTATGTATAGAATTTTTCAAGTATTATTATGGTAGCTTTAGTTTGGAAGTTATTGAGAAAACCTTTATCGATATTGATAAAAATGAACACATCGACTTGGTAAAAAAAAAATATTGCTAGTTATACATTTCCGAGTTTAGTAGTTAGTGTAGTAATTAAAACTGTTAATACTTTTTATTTTGTTATTACTAATATTATCATCCTTATTAAATATTATTATTATTATTATATATATCAATGATTTATACGGTACAAAATTTCTGGTTATAATTATTGGTAAATCGTTTAGATCCGATTAAAACGAACTATTTTATTTATTAATACGTATAGTTTTCGAAAGTAAAATTTGTTAGAAAATTTTGAATTTAAAGCTTACCATTTAGTAGTTAGTGTAGTAATTAAAACTGTTAATACTTTTTATTTTGTTATTACTAATATTATCATCCTTATTAAATATTATTATTATTATTATTATTATTATATATATCAATGATTTATACGGTACAAAATTTCTGGTTATAATTATTGGTAAATCGTTTAGATCCGATTAAAACGAACTATTTATTAATACGTATAGTTTTCGAAAGTAAAATTTGTTAGAAAATTTTGAATTTAAAGCTTACCATTTTTAAAGATGCAATTGAAAGAGTAACTCAGATTAAATATTTAGAGGTATTATGAAGCTATTCATCGTGAATTTGGGGTCTGTATGGTCGACGAAGCAATAAAGCAGCAGGCTCAATACGCATACGCGGACACTGTAATGAGCTAGTCGCTACGCTTCCAGACGTCACCACAACCCGACGATTGAAAAGAACTAGAATTCGCGACCTAGTTTAAGAGAAGGGCTGAATACATCAATGGATGTATTCCCCATACAAGAGAAGACGATGATACCCTTCATAGATAGCCAACATGGCTAGGAATGAATTGGCAGAAGTAGAAAAAAAAAACGTTAGTAAGTTATCCCGAGATGGGCACGTGCATTATGTGGCAAATAAAATAAATTAAGAAAACTTAATTTCCTCTTTTATTACTTAAAACGGTATTTCGTCATTTATATATCCTATATACACATCTCACTCTATCGGCCAATTGTGCATATAATACCCCTCGGATGGTGATTGAACAAAGTACCGTGGACGTTAAGGTGTATTTTTTCTAATAGAATCGATTACTGGCAAAATAAATGGACATAAAATTATACAAGGTATATCGTTTAGATTACATTTTGAAGCGTAAATTATGGTTTAATATAAGGCCATAGTGTAACGATGATAGCTGATGCAGAAAGGGCAAAAATCCCACTACGTCCGGAATAATATAAATTAAGCATCGACGTTGCGCCATATGCCTGGCATTATTATTATACAATATATATATAAATAAATAAATTATAAATTACATCATAAAGTACTTATACAAGAATCAGTTACACTAATATCAGAATACATTAAAATAGAGTAGCCGACGAAATTAGCTTAGGGCTACCAGTAGCGATTATGTATATGGGTATGTTTAATAATTCAGAAATGAAAACAGGAAACTGCTTTTAATTTAATTCAAGTACACAGTCATTATTATACAACTGTCGCAGCAGGTGATATATATATATAATATAAATAAAATGCTAAACATCTGAATTGATGAAGGATTCGTCAAAGCTGAACATTGTCAAGCTGATAGGAAATTAATTGTTTTTACCCAAAATTTACACTGCGCAGGCGCAAAGGAGTACAAAAATTATTATCTTTAATTGAGCATATGGCAATAATATTGATATATATATATATATATATATATATATATATATATATATATATATATATATATATATATGTATAAAGAAATACGAGTAATCATACGAACAGAGCAGATTAAGAAAGAAAGATAGACGGACATTACATAAGTGCCAGTCGAAAGATTCGCTTATACGTGTAATATTCGATCGTGTATGTAGGTGAAAAACGGTATTTCGATATATATATATATATATTATATAAATGTTAATAACGTAAAAAGAGTGACTAGAGCGAAAGAGAGAGAAAATACTATATAAAGCGCGTGCGTACATACTTAGCTAAAGAGTAAATGTTAGTGTTCGTCTTTGAACAAGTACCCATTTGCCACCTCCCACACCCCCCCGCCCGGTAATAGTGGCGGCAATAAAATGCACAATTTTTGCGGCAACCGAAACGCATACGGAAATGCACATCCTTCTTCTAGTTCTCGGCTTAGAGTTATCACCTACAGTACGAACCGCATGTCGACGCCAGCTCGATGCAATTAATTCGGTTTTGTTCGTGTTTAATTATTAATATATATATATATATATTATATTTTTTCGTTCATACATACATAACATATATTATATAAATAGATGCTTTTATATATAAATATTTCATTCGACCTATAAATATATATGTTGACGACGTAAATAAAATCAATCCAGCGATCAGGTAATAAAATGACGAAATGAGTTTTGTAATGATCTTATCTTTACAAACATAAAATTTCCCTTCGTTATTATTATTATAGTATTATTTTATCCCAAATTTATTTACACCCTTCCCATAAAAAAATCATTACTATATATATTGTGTATATGTAATTTTCCATAAGAAATTACTCAATCTCGTATATAAGCAATTTTGCTGAGAAATTTTTTCGATATCTAGCTAATTGATACCTATATATACTAACTAATTGATACCTATATACCTATATATATATATATATATATATATATATATATATATATATATATATATATATAATATCGTTCGCATTAGCTACGAATATTAAAAAGAAATGAATGAGTTAATACGATTTATATGTGTATGTGTGTGTGTGTGGATTCCTCTGTGACGCCCCTAGCAAATACGCGGCGATGTCCCTAGATCGAAAAAGTTCTCCATTAGATTCAGGTAGTATACGAGATCGCTCTCAATTATATTCGAAGAAGATGACGTCCAAGTAATTCATTGCAATGTCCCACTGTTCATTCTCCACATCGCGCTATGGATGATTTACTACAACGACAAATGCAACAGCAGCCGTTTTACTATTACGGAATTAGAAGACACTTCCAGGTAATACGCGATAGTAAAATAACGAAATATTCTTCGGCTAATATCGTAATATTGTAAAATAAATATTTTTATAATATTACGATACCGAAATCTTCGACTTCCCCCCATATCGAGTTATAAATCTAATTAGGAAAAAACAAACATTTTATCTAATATTTTCCTGTAGCTAATCGCATTCCGACTGGTTCGTTTTACAGATTAGCGACTCTTTAGAGTCTATCGGTTGTTTTGTAGTTCTCTCGGTAATTTTAACTTGCGGTTTCAAAGTTAAAGAATAAATTTTTTTTTCGATCGACTCGATTTTATTCTATATTTTAATATAATTGAGACGACGTTTGTTATTATTAAACGAGTTAAAATTAGTAAACGAGTTAGTAGTCTATTCTCAACTCGATGTACGCTTATGCTGCGTACTTATTAGAACGATTAGTAA
Source organism: Coronaproctus castanopsis (assembly GCA_032883995.1). Taxonomy (NCBI): domain Eukaryota; kingdom Metazoa; phylum Arthropoda; class Insecta; order Hemiptera; family Monophlebidae; genus Coronaproctus; species Coronaproctus castanopsis. Next base: position 72,072,199 of record CM065053.1, read on the forward strand.
GATAATGTCGTACAACTTCAGTTGAACATCGCGACCATTAATCGCGCTGGAACTGTATATGTGTCCCGATCTATGTACTATCGATGTCGTCAGATTCTGTAATGTCGACGTAGACCGAAAATTCGTAGTTCGTTTAAACACGATGCAACGAGGTACGAGTAGTAATAAACGAGCGAGTTAAGGTTCGAATTGTAGACGAAGGGTAAGGTCAGTAAGGTAGAAGATTACGTTGGAAATGAAAAATTGACAAATCCATAGGATGTTGAAGAACAGTAAAATTTAACAGAAAATAAGCTGTCGGGGATAAAAGATTGGAGTAAAGTTTTGATCGGATTCTCAGAACTAGGAACGCTGTTGAATCAGTTTTTGTCAATAGCATAGAAAATAACACGTTTAATATTGAAAAAAATTATCACGTTGAAAAATTAAGAAAAACACATAAACGACTTAAAATCGTAATTTCGCTTGAATTTAATCGAAAATACACGTAAATTTTATATATATATATATATATATATATATATATATATATATATATACGACACATGTATATAAATAACTCGTACATCGATATACTTATAGACTTTTTCAGTTACAACAAAGCAGCTTGAATGAATATGGGCGTAAATTATTGTTGCAGACGTCAAATTTTCAAAAATTGTTGCAGGTCGCTCTTATGTATATATTATAATGATGTGTTTAATCTCGCCGTTTAATACTTCGTTTAATTTAACTATTTATATTTCAATATAATGGAGTAGTTATTTTTAAATAGAAAAAACATTTTTTTTTTTTTTTTAAATAACATCTAAACTATGTTGCGATCAATTATCGTAGTCGTTATAATTATTACAAAATGAATTAAATACGTGGTCTCGAAATAAGCATTAAATTTGTTGACATACTTAAAATTATTAAAACTGTACCGTTTATCGGTTAAACGACGAATTAGACGGTACTTTTAAATTCGAATCTTATGCAGTTACATAATATGTCTAAAAAAACGGCTGTATATGTAATACAGCCGGGAGAATAAATAATTTTTTCAAAACCTTAGTTTACTTAAAATAGTAGAAATTTAAGTTTTCGTTTGATTCTTATACATATGTATATATATATATATATATATATATTTGTTTGCCGTTTGTAACTACTAGTGTTATTGCGTTATTACAGCATAAGGAGACATGTGGCTAATTTATATGTACGTTATTTGTCCGGTTTCTCTGGCAAAAGCTAACTATTGATGGAAGGTTGTTTGAGGGGATTTCATGTATCGGGCCCTGTATTTTATTTTTTATCTTGCGTGGTGTAAGTGTTTGGCAGTTGTAGATTAAATGTATGACTGTTGATTCGGTTAAATATCTGCATAGAGGGCAGTTCGCTGGTTAAGGGTTTTCGGTATATAGATAATTACGCGATGCTGTATGATCCGCACGTAGACGGTTTAGGGTACACGATGCTTATTTCTGCTTGTGCCATCTGGCGGACACCAATATGGTTGATTTTATGCTCCTCAGGAAGATTGTTCGTGAGGTCCAGTCGGTGGTCCATTCCGGTTTACTGTTGTTCACGAGTATACGTTGCTGGTTGATATAATGAGTATTCTGAAATAAATAATAAAATTTCAAGATTTCATTACATTCCGAACAACATTTAAATATTTTTTTAGACCGCGTGCAATGTGTGGCGACTCTTAACAACGAAAAACGTGTTTAAAATCACTAAAATTTCATCTAAATTTTCGGCAGATAAGTAATTATCAAGTGGACAAAAAAAATATTTGAAAATATACAATTTATAAAAAGTATAAAAGGAAAAACGAAAAATACCGAAATAAAGAAGCTATTTACAAAATAATCTGATAGTGAAATTTTATAAATATTATTTTTTCATTTTGCTATTTTTTTTTGTAATATGTAAATTTAAATTTATATTTTTTTTTCTTTACATTTCGTTTCATATTTTGTTTTCTGTATGTTTTTTTTTTTTAATATTTTATTTTTTGTCCGCTTGATATTGACTTAATAAACCCTCATCAACCGATCCTACATTAATCTGCGATAAGTCACCCGTATTTAGTAACAATATTGCATCGCCGTCATAATTACGGGTGTTCTTTTTTCCGTTAAATACTCCTTATGTTCTTATCCATCTCGTAGAATCCACTCTTGCAATACGACCTGCCCAATTCCAATTTTTCCTTCTTATTGCCGAGGTGAAGTTATAATTCAATTTTATTTATTTTTTAAACATATTTTTCGTTTTAATTTTCTCTTAATTTAATTCATACCGTAAATTTTTCAAACGGGTTCTGACTTGTGTGTTAATCTTATTCGCGGTACCGCTCGAAATTTGTCCAACTGCGACGACCGTATATATATTAGGATGAGCAGAATCCAAAAATTTAAAATTTCTCTTTTAAATCCAAAACACGTTTGAACGACTGATATTTTTACCCGTGTACATTTCTACTATCTACTTCTCCGTTTAATGTATCCGTTAAGTATACCGGTTGACATATAAATCATACTCTCGACTTTTTCAATTTCTTTATTATTCGAAATAATTCGTGTCCTTGTGGAAGGAAGTATTTTAAAAGATAGTACAGCCTCGTCTTCAACCTTGTTTAAACCGTTTAACGTAATATTTTTTAATTCGTTAACATTTTTTTTTTTGAAACAATAACTACACCGTACATAAATTTAAGATCGTTTAACATTATTCCATTTATGCTTATACCTTTCTCATTCCGGTCAAACTCCCGAAAAATAATTCTTCGGGAGCAGTATTAAGCAATGAAGGAGGTTTTCCTGTTTCACACCCTTTTCAATAACAACAGCACTTATATGCGGTATTCTTGCTTGTGGCGACATGGGCTATTAATAAAAATAAAGTCCGCCGGTATAACCTGCAATTCAGAGGCGCTACTTATACAGTTTCCTAAACAACCGAACTTTTCAAGTTAAGATCGGTTTGTCAAATCAACACCAGTTCACATTGAAAACGGTGTTCCGCATGGCTCTGCACTTAACCTTGTTCACGTTATATATCGATGACATGGCAAATTATATCTCGCAGCCTGTAACTGCTCGGCTTTACATTAACGATCTGAATATATCCTTGTCATCCAGTGTTCCTTCTAATGCACAACAAATCCTACAAAAAAAAACATAGATCGTTTCAATGGTCTGATACGAAAAGTTTATATTTTTCTACATTCAAATCATCGTACGTTATTTTCCACACGTCTATCATCCTCCAGTTTAAGTATAAATAACTTTTCCTTAACAGCCGAAACAAGAGTAAAATTCCTCGGTTTATTGTTCGATTACAAATTAACCTCTGGCCCGTTGTCAATAGTAGATGCTTAAACCTGTTCCCAATTCTGAAATATTTATCCAACCCAAAATATAATATAAATACCCAAATACTTTTAAATATCTATAAATCTATAATCGTATCACGAATAAACTATGGGTGTCAGGTATACTCAACAGCCAGTAAATCTATACAAAAAATAATATTAGGTACAGTACATCATGCTTTGCCGTACATCCCTCATCACCATCAAAGAGCTTGTGTGTATTAGCAGAATCCTTTCCACTTATATACTACAGAAAATACTATAACCTCTATTTAAGCCGTCTGCTTAGCTACAATAAAACATTTCACTAAATAATGTACATTAAGCCCCATTTTCCAAATGACCCTATACCAAAGCTACTTAGCATACTATCAACATATAACATAAGCTTAATTCCACATTGAATTACAACATAATGATACCTCCTTGGGACCCTTCCGAAACAAAAATAGATTTATCTCTCACACAGCGCAATAAATCTACACCTTACAAATATAAAAGAAACGGTATTAAGCACTCTTCTCGAAAATACACTGATTACACACACGCATACACAGACGGAGCAAAATCTACATCAGACTATGACAATTCACCAGCAACTTGCTCTTACCAAATTAATAATATACTACACTCAATCCGACTAAGCGATGGCTACACGTCTCTGGATGCCGAGCTGTATGAAATTATGTACTATATTCAGTACATCAGATCAGCTGTACTGCCACACATCGAAAAACATTGGTTATAACAGGACTCCCTCTCTACAAGTAATAGACCGTCAAGACACCAAGAATACAATGATATTAGAAATGCAATCTGCACAACAAGGAAGGATGTGAAATCCGCTTTCTGTGGATCGTAGTGACAAAGTAGACCTTGAAGCTAGGTCTATGATACTTTCACCGGTACCAGAATACTCACCACTTCCATCTAGCACACGTACTCATGAACAACAGTAAACAGGAATTACCGACTGGACCTCACAAACAACCTACCTGAGGATCATAAAATCAACCATAGAACCTTGGTGGCCTTCAGATGGCACAAGCGGAAAAAAATATGGTACCCTAAACCGTCTGCGTGTTGGACATACAGCATTACGTAATTATCTATATACCAAAAGCCCTACACGAAAAAACTGCCCCCTATGCGGACATTTAACACAACTAACAGTCACATACTTAATCTACAACTGTCAAACACACCACACAGACTAAAACACAAAATACAGTGCCCGATACACAAAATCCTCTCAAACAACCCTCAATCAATAGGTAGAATTCTGATCTTTTCCAGAGAAACTCCTTGCGTACATATAAACTAGACACATGTCTCCTTATGTTGTAATAACCCCGGTAGTTACAAACGGCATATGGAGATTTACATAGTATTGTAAAAAAATAAATAAAATTAGAATAAACGATTCTCGGTTAGTACCCATTACTATTCTATTGCTTTCGTGTTATTCGATAGCTATATGGTATAATTAAAAATAAATAACCCATATCTACATCCTAAAATGGAGAATGCGGAATGTAGTGGTTTAAAAAATAAAAATAAACAGCAAAAATAAGTTGGAATCACTAAAAGTTTTCATTATGAAAAATCGCAAAACTTTTCAGCAGTCAGGCAATTATCGAGTGAATATTAAAAAAAAAGATAAAATGAAAAAATATTAACTTAGATTACAATTCGCAAAAATCGGTAAAATGAAAAACAGTATTTATAAAACAATCTGATTGATTCACTATGTGATTATTTTATAAACACTGTTTTTCATTTTACTGGTCTAATTTTTTTTATTTTTTCATTTTATATTTTTATGTTGTTAAATATTAACTTGATAACGGCCTAACAGACGAGAAGAATTTGTAATTTGTCATAAAGAAGAAAAATTTTAGTCAACTTTTTTTTGTTTATTTTGTACATATATATATATATATATATACAGTGTTTACACATATATGTACAATATTTATGTGTGCGTGTATAAAAAATTAACAACAAAATTTTATGTAATTATAGTAAAAAAAAAAAAAAATAGTTCCTTTATATGTCTATTCGCACATATGTGTACGCGTGTGAGCGTCTGTATCGAAGGAAAAAAAACATTTCCAGATTTCTCGGAATAGTTTTTACTTGGACAAATACCGTTATCTGTAAGAAGGATATAAAAAACATCCGAATTTTTCCTTAATGATAATGCATTGAGATTTTCTTAAAATCGTGAAATAAATATTTGTTAACATCTCGTCTGTCGATTCGAAAAGAATTGGCAAGTTTATCGAATTTTTGGCATGCGCCAGTAACAACTATTAAAGAAATGCGACAATATCCGTAGCGTGGTCCGCAATCAGTAATGCATCGCGAGAGAAGGGTCAACATATTTTTGTTTAACCCAACCGGCAAAGTAGAGGGTTTCCATATAAGCGTTCATGCGTATATATTTCTTTTTGTCAGAAGTCACTAACCTTTTTCGAATGTATATATGAGCAACCTGTTGTATAGGAAAACCGCATCTATTTATTTGCTTTCAGAGTGTGCAAGATTTTATATACATATGTATGTCAAACACTTAAATATTATTACATTTCTCGCTATGTTGAGCATAGATGAAATGTCATATATATATATATATGTATGTATACACGTATATTTATTTAATTAATGCTATATTCTCAAACATTTAAATAGTTGTTCTGATTTTATTACATTGTTCTCTATAGGGTTAAATATTTTAGAGCCAATAAATGTTTATTATCGAGGATTATCGTCGAAATTTTAATAGGAACGGTAAAGTGTTAAAAAGTATCGAGGTAAAAAAAGAAAAATATTGAAATTCGTAGTAAAGTAGACTCACTATTTCGTAGAACTGTCCTAAAATATTCCATGGTTGTCTCGCCTGTCCTGAGCTTTACGCTCCCGTGTAAGGCCGACTGTTGTATTATTTCATCGGACCATCTTTCTTCGAATCTTCTTTGTTTTCTTATTCCTATCGCCTCTAGTCTTTGTAGGTTTGCTACACATGCTGCCCAGATGATATTGCTTTTTTTTAAAATTTCAGACCTTTAATCTTATTCCCAGCAATTGTCTTTCCGACCTTAACCATTAATTCTCTCGTTATTAGACCCAAGGCTTTCCGCTCGTAGTTCAACACTCTTACGATGCACCGATTGAACAGTTTAGAGTTCGACTTGCTGGTTCGAATTTAATTTCTGGCATTTTTCTCATTCTTCAAAACGCCATCCGTCCGAGTATCTTCTTAACTTCTTGTATACGGAAAACTTCGTTCTTAAATATATACGAAGGTGTCTATTTAAATTTAATTTTCTCATTTTTTTGGGTTTTTTTAAAATTTATATTGTATAAATAGAATGCCCTATTTTACCGTGTGTAAATATACAAAAATAAACTTTACACACATATATATATTTATATATATATATATATATATATATATTTATATATATATATATATATATATATATATATATATATATATATATGTATGTATGTATATATATATAAATATAATATGTGTACACAATATTCGAAAGCAGAGTAAATGTCGAATTTAAAGGATGTAGAAATCCAGTCGTTACTTTGCCCTTCAACTACCAATCGATTTAACCAAAGTGTTAGTCTTTTTCTTAGCTTACTCTAAAACCGCCGAATTCAGCTGCAGCAGGCAACAACACAACCACGCGTCGAGTAAATTTCCTTCCCGGAAAAATTTCCCGCTATATCTTCGTCTCTTTCTTATTTATTAATTTGTATATTAAAGCGTCTTCTCTCTTCAATTTACTGACAATTTGTTTATCTCCCAACCTAAAAAACAGAATCATTCCGAATATATTGCTATCTCTCCCCCTGTGGTATCACTATGGCTCTTTTATTTTTTCGACCAATTCAGGTTTATGATAGAACGATTTAAATTTAGCACAGGGCACAAATACATACACACACAGATAAAAAAGCACATTTACGGGCGAAACGGAAAATAAAAATTTTCCGTGGACCATGTTCGATCGATAAAACGACCCCATTTTGTTTTATTTACAAGTTGATATCACGTGCAGAACGATTTACATTTTAAATATACGTTTCTCGTACGTGATAATATCTAGAACGAGAAAATCGATAAACATTAATAATAATAATAATCATATATATATATGTGTGTGTGTGTGTGTGCACAGGGAGGAGCAAAAGTCAGCTTGCAACATCGAAAATCGCACATGCGCCAATTCTCCAGAAGTAATGTTTCTGGCTGATGTGAATTTATCGAGGTGTTATTGGACCCTATTTTTTTCGACAGATCAGTCAACAAGAATTCCTATTTACTGCTTTTACAAGAACTACGCGATGAATGAAGATGAGAGATACTGGGCATAATTTGCAGCTGGTTGGCGTTCCGGCGCATTTCAGTTTAAAAGTTCGCAATTGCCTCAATGAGCATTTCCCTGATTTGATTGGTAGAGATGGCCGCATCGCTTGGCACCCAAAGGTCCCCAGACCTAACCGTGTTAGATTTTTCGATTTGGAGCATGTTGAAGGACACCGGGTTTTTACGCATCCGATACACAAAACGTCAAAGATGTCAAACACTGGATAATAACTGAGTTTGACATCATTAAGCTTATTGAGAAGAACGGTAATCACTTCCAGCTCTTACTATGAAAATGTCTGTGATATAATTAAATAATAGTTGGATTTCTTAAACACGACTTTTCTCATTTTTCAACTTTCGC
>CM065053.1:72085316-72117816 GCA_032883995.1 Coronaproctus castanopsis
TGCAATCTCCGTGTCCTTTCTGATAAATCACTCTCTTCCACCTCACCGGCAACTCATCGCTCTGTCGCACTAACATTTGCTTTCTTTAATACGATCTACACTTCCTGGAGGATGACGAAGAAGGGAAATATTTACACACTGTTCGTTTCATTATTTATTATTACGCAGGCGTATCACCCCCACCTTCTTTATAAGTCTGTTTAAATGTACTTTTATTTACGATAATCACCGTTTTTTATTTAATTACATTTTTATTTTCTGGCAAATTTATTTATTGACAAAACATTATAATAGTGACGTTGATGAAAATAATTGAATTACGATATTTTTAAAATAATATAGTATAAATATTTCGTATATATATATATATATATATATGACCTTATTTATTTTTCTTGGGAAAGTATTTAAATAAAAATACTTTAATAATACCTTATCGCAATATATATATATATATATATATATATATATATATATATATATATATATATATATATATATATGCATGTATATATATATATATATATATATATATATATATATATATATATATATATATATATGCATGTGTATATATATATATATATATATATATATATATGCATGTATACATATATCGAAACAGTATACATACTAGTTTCACCGGTTATCGCATCACCAGGCTTTGAATGAAAAACGATAAAAAACTTAGACATCAAATCAAACTTTTGGTAAACAAAAGAACTGTTCTAGATTCCGGAATTTGGTTGTTAAGTAATTGCAGAGATGCTTTACAGAATATCGAGAGACTGAACGAGCCGATTGTACGTGTAAACGTGTCAAATTTGAAAGTTAGAAGCGGGATCAAAAAAGTGTCCATTAACAGGTGGTCGGAAAAATTATCAGTAGATCATCAGTTCGTTTGTTTTTCCATAATGGGCGGAGTATGTTCTTTAAATCTAACATTAAAAAAGTTTTTTTTTATATTATATATAGTTACAATCGTTACCAAAATAAGTTTATATACGCGCCCCTATTATTAAAAATATTTTTTTTAAGAATTTAAATACCAAGTTTTTATTACATAGATTACTTGTGTCAAAAAAAAGGCTCCGTTATAATTATACTTTTAAAGAATAATCCTAACTTTCAAATCTTGCACATTTCCACAAACAATCCAGTCGTTTAATTACCTCCAAATTCTTCGAAACCTCATTTTGGTAAATGCAAACGGTTAACAAAAAAATTTCGGAATCTAGACCGGTTTTTTTATTTACCAAATGTTAAGTTTATTACTTAGTCTTAATCATTTTTCTTTAACTCTTGATGATGCTGTAACCAACGTATAAACTGCTTCCATTTTATATATATATATATATATATATGTATGTATGTGTGTGTGTGTATAATGTTGAATATATTGGAGAGTAGTGATTTTATAAATTATAAACTAAATAAAATCATAACACAGTTTAATCGCTATTAAGTTTTTTATTGCAAAGCTTTTAGTGATTAAACTGTGTTATGATTTTGTTTATTAATATATATATATATATATTTAATGAGCATTTTTATTTTATTTAATTTTTAAATTATTTACGATTGGTAATCACGATAGTGACCGATAATAATAAATAATATTTTGTAAATGATTACGGTAATAAAAATAATAATATTTAAAGTATTATTCTATATAGTATTAATATTATTATATTTTATCAAATAAACCGATTTTTTATAATAGAAACATTTTAATTATAAAATATAATAATAATAATTCGAATCAAATTTTATTTGTGACTATAACAAACGAGCTTTTAACGATATGACTGCGACAAATAAAAATTGAAAAATATAATAAACATTTTTCTTTTTTTTTACCCCACATTTATAGTCATGTAACATATTATATGCACAGGTGTGCTAGTATCAGGTAATTATTAATTGATTAATTAATTATTGGATTTTTTCTTAATTAAATGATTGGTTAATTTGTTAATTATTTGACTGATTGATTTTTTAATTAATTATTTTTTCATTTAAATGATCGATTAATTAGTTATTATTTAATTAATTGATTGATCTATTTTAGAGATTATATTAAAACACCGTTTAATGTACAGCAGATAGTACAATGAGGACAGTTCGCGAAGAAAGTCGCGCATTTCAATGAATTTTACAAACATTTTATCGGAATTTGCGAAATTATTGGATTAACCGAGTCAGTCACAATGTCCGCTATAGGGTACGTGAAACTTTAATGGTAACGATTTTTTTTTATTATTATCCGGATGACGCGAAATGTCCCAATTTTAAACAGATTTACGTAAATATATCGAAAATTTCCTACAGTTCACCTAAGAATATTGTACTATAATAAACATCTGTACAAAATTTCTACTTGTATGTCCAAATTTTATTACGTACGACTGAAAGGGTTAGAAAACAGCGAAAAATTTTTAAGTCCGAGAATAAAATGGTCTCGAAACTGAATGCTTATTATACGTTAAGCTTTATACCAACCGCGTTAAGAATTTATAACATTTTACGTAAAATTTAATGTACTTATATTTATGTAGTGTGTATATATATATAATATATATATATATATATCATCACCATTCGCCCACTCGAGATCGAGTATGGGGGCACCGTTATTCGTCCCTGCTGGAGATACAGAGACTACATGAAACTCATATTCAGCGAATGCGGAATCCACTCTGACAGCTGGCACGAATTGGCATAAAACCGGTCTGCTTGGAATCGTATGGCAGAAGACGGTCTACTGAATGCAAAACGAAGGGCAGAACTAGCGGCAGAAAAGAAAAAGCAGAAACGGGTGCATGGTAACGGAAACGATGATGTGATTTACACCTGCGATGAATGCGGAAAGCAATGTGCGGCTAGAATTGGACTCATCAGTCACCTAAGAATCCACAAATAACGGTGCCCCCATACTCGATCTCAAGTGGGCCAATGATGATTATGATATATATATATATATATATATATATATATATATATATATATATATATATATATACTACATAAATATAAGTACATTAAATTTTACGTAAAATGTTATAAATTCTTAACGCGGTTGGTATAAAGCTTAACGTATAATAAGCATTCAGTTTCGAGACCATTTTATTCTCGGACTTAAAAAATTTTCGCTGTTTTCTAACCCTTTCAGTCGTACGTAATAAAATTTGGACATACAAGTAGAAATTTTGTACAGATGTTTATTATAGTACAATATTCTTAGGTGAACTGTAGGAAATTTTCGATATATTTACGTAAATCTGTTTAAAATTGGGACACATTTCGCGTCATCCGGAAAATAATAAAAAAAAATCGTTACCATTAAAGTTTCACGTACCCTATAGCGGACATTGTGACTGACTCGGTTAATCCAATAATTTCGCACATTCCGATAAAATGTTTGTAAAATTCATTGAAATGTGCGGCTGTCCTCATTGTACTACCGGCTGTACATTAAACGGTGTTTTAATATAATCTCTAAAATAGAGGTACTTTTCGTTGAACTGTATAAAAACTTAATAAATTTCGATACCTGTATATATACAATGCCGTTTTTTCGGGCGACTGTAGAATATATCTATATGTATTTTAAAAAAATAATAATAATTGTAAACTTGAAAATAAAAAATTTCGTTAGCGTTAAAATTTCATGTACCGTATAGTGGACATCGTGATTGAAAGGATTTAAAAAAAAAAAAAAAGTAGGCGATCGGGATAGTTCGTCGAATTATGACAGACCTCGTCCTATAACGGCCTATTCCCCACCACCTCGAACTTGTGTAATTGGCCGATAGAGTTAGAATGACCTACTGAGAAATATCAATAAAAGAGCGAATTTTCTTAACCGTATAATATTACACGTGCTTATCCGATGATATATATACATATAACCGGCATTAAATATTTAATCCCGGTTACGCTTTAATTATCGTAATAACGATAATCGTATTTTAAAAACTAAACTCTATCAGTATTACAAACGAAAAAGAAGGCACGGGAGTAATATAAATTCCGCAATAACTTACACGCACAGACGAAATTTCCCCTTTCAGGATTCCCCCCCTGAATTTAGTTCCCCTGATTTATTATATCGGTTATCTTTACGGTAATTATTATAATTTTTTATTTAAAAATAAAATGATAAACGAAATTACGCAACGGTTCTATACCGTGATATGTGTATATTCCGGAAAAATACCAACTGCCACCTCGTCTCGATTCGATCGGTTGCAATTTATTATTATAATTACCCACTATAAATATGTACGTCGTGATAAATTTTCAAAGTATTATCTCGCGTTTCTTTTTTTATTATTATTTTATATATGTTACGTACGTGTACGTGTGTGTATAATTAATCACCGTAATTATGGTTCGTCGCTAAACATCGTGTAAATCCGATGTTTACGTACAAAATGTTCTAACATTCGAAACCGTAATTATTTGCATCGTAATGTCGTACGAAATGTCGATATTAATTATAGACGGCGATGAAAAACTTTATAACTTTATAAATTTTTTTCCGCGAGCTCGGACCGAAATTTCCACCATCGGGTTCATAAACAAGCGCTCTAATGCCATCAATGCTCGTCGTCGCGTTATCATCCGTTTTCTGGCATCAGCTACTCTGTTTATTTTAACGTTTTGTTTATCATTTCCAATCTTCTTGTTTTTCCGTAGGGTTTTTCTTGTATTTACCTTCGTTTTGCTAGCGTGAAGATACCGGTTTTTTTCGTATCTCATGACCTATCCGCTACAATATAACGTCGAAAATTATAAACCTACATAGGAGAATATGCCGCTGTTTGTGCCTTATGTTCGATTTTTTTAACGAGTATTTAATGCCTCTTGAGGCTATTTTACTCGATGTATACGTTTAATTGTAATACTTATAGCTAGATGCTATTGATAATATTAGGATGAGAAAGTGTGTAAGAATTTCCAGGTTCTAAATGTTCGCGATGGCTTATCTCCTTAGTACAATATTTAGTTTGTGTTTTTGGCGAGTCTCGATTATTGTGATTCATTCTATGCTGTCCACGGTATCCTGAACATCACAACTCGAAGCAGTCAATTCTCTGTTTATCCGACTTTTTCACTGTCCACGTTTACGCTGCGTACAATTTGAAAATACGAGCGTTTGGACTAACTTAATTTTTACATAGAATTTCTAGCTATTTCTATTGTTCGTCGTCTTGGCTGATCCTACGTATAGAAAACATTGAACGTTTTCACAGCCAGCGGATGTTCTTTCGTCTTGTGGTATTACACTCCGTCTATAATCATAATTTTTGCATCGCTTTTATTTATAAGACCACACTGTTTATCTTCTAGGCGTTGTTCCGGTAGTTTATTCATTTCTTTCATATCTGCTGCTATTAAGTATATTTGTTTATAAATTTCGATATTTATTTATCGAATATGTAATACGAAAGACAGATACTGATTTCGGCGAATTTTTTTTTTCAAATTTACCTACGATTTAAAAAAAAAAATATTTATACGATTGGATTATGTACGTTTATATATATATATATTATATACATACATATATATATATATATATATATATGATGACGGGCGATGAGCAAAAATTTTTACAGGTTATCTGTTATCTGGCGTCGCTCTGTCCCTACCATTTCAACTAAGCGTACCCGAATCGAAGCTAGAGTTAGACGATAGAATAAAACCGGAGAGATTCGGACATATAGTAGGGAAGATGACGCGAGCAGAAGATGCGACCAAAATGATCATATACATATATATGTACGTGTGTGTATTATATGTTTCTAATATCGGTAATATTATCACATTAATCGTCAACATCGTTAAAAATGTTGGAAACGAGTATGAAACATCTTTCGATCAAAAGAAGATAGGGACTGTATTCTTTTGACGTTTACATATTCCCCCGCGATAAAGACGCATAAATAATATCCCCGGAGGAAAATGTGTATAATAATATTAATCACGGACCTTGACCTTGACCAACGTTGAAAACATCTTTTGACGCCGCTACATAATTTATTCTACTACTATAGTATCCGAATGATCTTAAGAATGAGTATATATATATATATATAATAAAACGTGCTGTACCTCTGTCTACTACTATTCCAACATTCCCAAGAGTACAGGCATAGAAATTCCCGTAAAAAAAAACTATTCATCCACTACTTTAATTTTTCGTTCGTAAACTCGTAAAAAATTCGCCGTCATAAACGTCTAGTAGTAAAGCTCGTTTTTGACGGAGGGAGTTCCACATACTACCATATATAATTATGTATATTTTTACGTGTGTATGTGTAAATTACGCAGTTCTTGTTGAGACTAAATGTTATCAAAATAGGAAGGATTGTCGAAGTAGGAAGGGGGATCTCTGAATCGGTGCCAGTAGTTATGCGATAACATTCGAGCAAGGACGTCTAAAGATAAAACGTACGCCCGATTCTGAGGGGGCGGTTGGTTGGTTGGTGGATCTTAACGGTAAATTGCACGTTCGCTGATAAGAAACGAAAGCAGTCCGGAAGACGCAATATTTTTTTCATTGTCCGCGGTCAGTAAATGATAAATAAAATGCAACGCACTTTAAACGACCACTGTTACGCGTAATGGTATAACGATATGATTATATACGTAGTGACTAATGTCTACGATGATAAACGCGTTTATTAACGAACGAAAATTTACTATTATTCTCCTATATTAGTAAACTCTCGCGTATAGGTCGTTATTTAGCTAATGGTTCTTTTGATAGAAGTAACCCTCTCAGTCGCACATGAAATTTCGACAGAAAATTATAATATATATAACGTTGCTTTCTATGGATAGATGATTTTCAACGTTTTTACTACATAGTTAGAATTGAGACATTTCACGGTCAACGAGAAAATATATAATTTTGTCAGTATTAAAATTTCACGTACCGTATAGTGGACACGATGACTGAAACGGTTAATGAAAGGTATTAAATACGAGACTGACGAAATTCTCAAATGTAGCACTTTTTCCGATATTTAACAGAAAATCCGTCCTTTCCGGATTAAATAGAAAAATATTACCATGCGCCACTTGTTATTCGTCCTAAAATGTCCTTTGTATGGTCCGCTATTATAAAAAAAAAAAATCTTCGGATAGTCCAAATGTAAACGAATTAAACTATGCTCGATGGAGATCTCTGAACAGATTGCGGACACAAGTTGGACGAACCGGCGATAATTTGAAAAAATGGCGAATTTCAGAAAGTTCATTATGTACGTGTAACGAAGAGCAGTCTATCGCTCACTTATATCGCTTTGTTATATTATCAACCGTAAAAAGAATTACTCGAAACAAGAAAAACTAAACTTGTTCATATGAACCGAAATAAATATTTATTTTTATACGCATTTATTAAAAATAATATTACTAACCTTAATTATGAAATACCTAGTCGATAATAGGCCAGAGAAGACGGGCGTTCACTTTTTCATTATATTTTAATCTTTCCAACCTATCGTCGTATGGCTTGGTATGGTTATTTCCGGCGCCAGAAAATTCATTTTTAGCGAGTGGCTTAACTTTTATTTCCGGACGAGTCGTCGTGATGTGATGGCATCTATTTGGTGTCTACGTATAAAATGGTATAATTCGAAGAAGAACCGACCAGCGGATTTCGTTATCATCTGTGCCATAGACTGATTTACTGCTATGAAAGAGGTAGGACGAGGGTAGTTTTTGGTCGACCTTGTGGCAGTTACCCTTAAATGTATATACCGAGATATATATATATATATATATATATAAATATTATATATACTTATTTTCATTCGAATTCGCAAAATTGGAACCACGTAATTTCAAGTTATTTAATTTTTCAGCTTTCCTCTGCATTTAAAATTTCCGACATTCGCTGCTGATGTTGCTCTTTTCTCTTTTCGATACACAATTTTCCTATACGTAATTCCGGTCTGTCCTTGAATCTCGTACATTCCGCTAGATATGGTACTTTCGTCGGAATAGCCTACTGACTAGAACGCGGACCTTCTATACGTTACCGAGTTCGAGTGGCGACGTTAAAAAATTATCATCAGAAAATAATTCTAATATTACCGCGTGGAAGATGATGGCAAACCACCGCGCACAACACAATATGCGCGCTAGTAATAATATAGTGCACTACAAAAAGACAAGCGACCGCACATTGTGTCGTGAAAACAAAGCGATTATAATCAGTTCTCCCGGGCGTGTGTATCTATCTACGCTAACGCCATATTAAGATTGCCTTGTACGCTACTTACATTATACGACAAAATATATATAGGTAAGTAGTCGCCTGCGTCCGATACGGAGACGACACTTAATCATGATGACCGCACTTTCACGTCACTCGGATCGATCTGTTTACTCCTTCCAAAGATGTTCAACTGTTCTTTAGACTTTGAGTGTAATTAAATATTTGGTATAAGATATAAAGATAAATAAATATTATTTTAAATCATTTAACTTAAATCGATGCTAAATTCGAATGTACGTGAAACTTTTTACCGAAGAATCTCTAATCTCTAGCAATCGATTGAAACTCGTTAATTGCTATCGTTATTTTCGTAGAATAATTGTCTCCTCAATCGCCCGATTAAATTCCGCCTTTAATAATATAATATTCGTCATCTTTGTTGTTTATTTTTCAAATTTTCGGACGAATCATCTTCATTGGTCGACCCGGTAGATTCTTAACATGATGGAATGACGGACAGACGTATTAATTGAAAAAAAAAAAACAGCACTTCTCTGCCGAAACATCGAAGTTCGAACTGTATATATAATAACCGATTTTGAAATAAGAACGAAAAAAAAATGCGAGCGACCCACCGAAAGTTTTAATAATAAAACTTTCAGTTTTAATAATAAAACTTTCGTTTTCGTTAGCTTTTAAATTTTCTCTTTTCTAAGCGAAAGTTAAAAGATAAAACTTACTGGCCGACGAGTTTTTTTCGAAATTTTACAAAGATACGATTTTTTTCAACAAATCTCAAATTTGTTTTAATCTGAATTTCGTTAAATGTTATTAACGAACGTTGATTTTTTTTTATATAAACTTGTCCGCTCGAAAAATATACGCGTAATAATTCATAAATAATTTTTTGTTAAAATAATTCTTTAATTCGATATTCGTAATTTCGGAACTAAAATACGATTTTTTTTTTTCTGCAAATTTTCGGTAAATCTTAAATTTTTCTTTTAGGCAAATGTTGATTTTCAAAAGAAAAAAAAAACCTTCTCGATTTTAAAATGTATACGAATAATTTTGTAAATAAATTTTTAAATAAAAGTTCTTCAATTAAATTCGTAGAAGTTTTCGAAAATTTATAAAATCTTTCAATTATTTTTTTTTTTTAGTAAATGTTAATTTTTAAACTTAATTTTAAAATATATACGGATGTACTTTAGAAATTAATTAATTAAAATTTTTGATTTTTAGTTCGCTGCGATCGATATAAATTATTACTTTTTAAAATTTCTAATCTTAATTATTTCTTTTTAGTAAACATCTAATTTTTCTTCTTATAAATATTTCTCCGTTTTATTCGGATAAAAATAGTTCTTTAATTCGATCTAACCGTCATTAGTATTTAAGTTTAAAGTTTATTGGCTTCTAGATGTTTAATGTAACTTAACTTTACGTCTTCTTGTTTTTTTAGGATTTGTCGATGAGGGGAATTTATTATTTTTAATTCATTCATTCGCTTTGGATCTTTTAAAAAAAGTCATATATATATATAGTGCGTTTATTAATATACAAATACGTGAAGATACAATTATCGTTCGAGAACTTGTTGTTGGCAACGCCGCAATTTTCTACCGAGAAATAGCCTAACGCGTTACAGAAAGAAGGTTAGAGGACGGTCAGCGGTTAGAGGGGAGGAGACTACGATGTAGAAAATTGAAAGTTAGCGAGAGTGAAAAAATTGGGTTAGCCCAGTTTCGAGAGTGAGACGATTAAAAAGCTACAGTCGGGGGTTACTACGTTCCTTATCGATCGTCGAAAGACCTGCCAAAGAACATCCCCCGAACGAATTCCCCCCGATCCCACTAAAAACTCCCGTCGGCATTAATCGTATGGCGAAAGCGATGTGCGCGTACACGGCTTTATATTGGATTGCGCATCGAAAGTCTGTAAACATTCGAAATTTGAAAAGTAAACGAACTGGTGTTAGTAAAAGCAACGGATGATAGTATTGAAAAAGGACGTAAATCGGGATGGGTGAGGACTCTATGTTCGTGTACACTAAATTGGTTTTATTATTTTTATTCGTTCTCAACGACAAACCGAGGACGATCAATTTAATACATGCGCGAGATATGCTTAAGGACCAAAGCACAACCGAAAGTATATTTACCCATCGTCTTAGTGGATAAACAAAAGTTTCTCAAATTATTCCACCAAACCAAATTTCATAAACGAATATATATATATATATATATATATATATATATATATATATATATACATGCCTGCGCGTATATACTTATATACAACATTCTTCTGTTTATCCTATTTTTCTTCGGTTTTGACTAGAGGAGTTCCTGTTTCGTATATGGCGCTAAAAACGGACCATACCGCACTTTTCCTTTTTCTGTACCGCTGTTCATACGAGCGCGGTGTAAACAACGTATTAATAATTTGGACGGAGAAAGCACAACTTTCCCAAAATTCTAAACACAAACACGATGCGATGCAGTTCCAAGCTTCCGATATGAAGATGTATGTGTATCTCAAAACCGAGCTATATAACTATGAATAATAATAATAGCGTTTATTTTTTAAAAAAAAAAAAAAAAGTAAATAAAATAAAAATATTTTAATATATTTAGAGAGGTTTATGCGACAACGAAATTAATCAAGGCTCGGAAAGGCATTGGATCACAGCTGAATTTTTCCAATAGCGATGTACGTATTGGAAACCTGGAGTATAAAATGTATAGACGATAAGAGAAATGTGGGTTTACAGGAGGAGGAAACATTAAATAGCACATCGTTCAAATGCGTCGACATTAGATGATTTAAGAGGCTAAAATCCGGTTATTAACGAGAATTGTCAGGAATGCATTACGATTTTTTGAACACTCACCCGTTCAGAAATGCAGAATGTCGCGAGGAATGGAGAAAAGTGGTCCATATGATTAAATGTCACACGATGTCACCAAATACCTTCGCGGTAAAAAGTATATAAAATAAGTATATAAATATTATGTATGCACATATAGGCATAAACAACAAACGCACACAAACGCATATATATATATATATAAAAATAAACAACTGTAATTAATATTGAAATTAATTCCAATCGAATCAATCTTTCTATATTTTGATGATTGTACAGCTTGATATTAAAGAAACTAGCTGGTTCGCAAAGAAGTCTAAAAACATAATAAGGTTTTCTCTGGGGATTGTTCTCTTATAAATTCTTCGTCTTCAAAAATGTTATGCGACCACCCCTATCAACTTGCGATATAATGAAACTTTTTATACAGACACCTACGTATACATGTTTAATTTTTCTTTATTTTCTTACTTTTATCAACGTGTAAATTTACTACTTATATATATATAAAAAAGATATATATATTCTTTTTTTGAAATGCTTTTCACGGATACGATTAAAATTATTGTCAAATAATTGTTTATTTTTTCAGATGGTTCTGGGGAACGTAGAATCTTCTGGAGGAGGAGGCGGGGCATCCTCCAGATCATCGACCCCATCCCCGGAAGATCTGGACTCTATGGATTTGTCCTTCACACGCGAAGAAGATTTTGAATCGATGGTGAATTATATAGCGTTGGACGTGCCAACACCACCTAACTGTCCCAATAAAGCCGAGAACTCTTTACCTCGTAATTTAGAATTAAGGCCTTCGAGATCGGTGGAAGACGTAAGTTCGGAAAGTGATTAAGTATATGTGTATATATTATGTTGCAATTTGTACGTATCGCGCGCATGTGTGTATATATTCGTTTATTTATGTATATTTATATATATATATATATCGTTCAAAATCTATAACGATTTTTCAAATTTATTATGAAAATAAGTATTTAAAATTTATGACAAAAATATTTGCTTGTGTAAAATTATTTTTCTGAAACTATTATTTATGTAAATTATACACGCAATAAATATGTATAGCGTAAACTACGCGTTCTTAAATTTTATTCTAAAAATTTCCAGACAATGGGCGTTTGGAGTACCGCTGTAATTCCGAAAGGAACGAGGTTTGGACCGCTGACCGGTGAAATAAAATCCAAAGATAGCCAGCTTACCAACGCTACTAGGAAATACTTTTGGCGGGTAATTTTTATTTATGCGCTTGTTTATATATATATATAAAGATAAACTCCTTTTTTGATTATTTTTATGATAAAATTGCGTCGTGTTTTCGCGATATTTATGCAGATAGTTCGTATATTTGACTAGAGTTCCCGATATCGATCCATTTTTCTAGCGTTTTTCTTTTTGTACATTTTCACCGATCAAAATAGTCAATTTTTTAAATTTTGCCTTTCCAAAGCAGATTTTTAGTTTCATTTTATACGAATATTATTTTTATACATTCCGAAAAGATATATAGAAGTTGATCGATTATCGACGACAATTCGAACGACGAGGTTTAAAAAAATTATCTCCCCGAACGTTGTAATTGTACGTACGAAAGAGTGTCCTAGTATTCAGAATTATACGCATGCTCGCACGATGTTATTAGGGAATGGCGTGCCACTCTGTCCTTTCGCGAATAATTAAAACTTACAACTTCATATACTTTATGTCTCCTGCTAGATTCGAACCCTTCAATTGTGATCGAACGTTCAAGCAACTGTGTAATCCACCGCGGCATACAGTTGAGATTTTCTATTTTGTCGTCAACGAGATGTTACGTATACTACTAGTTGCTACTTATTTTTTTATAACTATTATTATTATTATTATTTCACGAAACTTCTTCCCCACGTGACCCTCTGGTGATTATTTTTTTTTAAACGAAAATTTTAAAATATTTCATTTTTCTCTTTATCTTTCTTCCATCCGTTCTTAAATCAGCATTTAGAAATTTATTGCTATTATTGTTGTTGTTTTTTTTTTAATTTTGACCAGCTGTGGTCCACATAAAAAAAAAACGATGATCATGAGATTTTCTTTTTCCTTCTCCAATATTCTTTCATGCTGCGCTTTTCTTTCTTCTGTCCACATGTTACTCTATCTGTGTTCTTCTTCACGTTTTCCTAAACCTATTATTATTATTATTATTATTTCACGAAACTTCTTCCCCACGTGACCCTCCGGTGATTATTTTTTTTAAACGAAAATTTAAAAATATTTCATTTTTCTCTTTATCTTTCTTCCATCCGTTCTTAAATCAGCATTTAGAAATTTATCGCTATTATTGTTTTTTTTTTTCAATTTTGACCAGCTGTGGTCCACATAAAAAAAAAAAAAACGATGATCATGAGATTTTCTTTTTCCTTCTCCAATATTCTTTCATGCTGCGCTTTTCTTTCTTCTGTCCACATGTTACTCTATCTGTGTTCTTCTTCAAACCTTATTATTATTATTATTATTATTATTTCACGAAACTTCTTCCCCACGTGACCCTCCGATGATTATTTTTTTTTAAACGAAAATTTTAAAATATTTCATTTTTCTCTTTATCTTTCTTCCATCCGTTCTTAAATCAGCATTTAGAAATTTATCACTATTATTGTTGTTTTTTTTTCAATTTTGACCAGCTGTGGTCCACATAAAAAAACGATGATCATGAGATGTTCTTTTTCCTTCGCCAATATTCTTTCATGCTGCGCTTTTCTTTCTTCTGTCCACACGTTACTCTACCTGTGTTCTTCTTCACGTTTTCCTAAACCTTATTATTATTATTATTATTTTAAGAACGAACTCCAGTTTTAAATAGAGGGTGTGAAATTTCGATGACCCTAAAATTGCTGAAATTTTCTTCGCTATGTTCGTAACTAAGATGATCCTTTGTCTTATCTGCTCCATACGTTGTCGATCGGATCAAAATTTGTTTTTAGGAAGTCTACTACCGGTAACTAGATAACTTTTTTGATACGTGTCGTCTTCGGTACTTTACTGTACGTAGTCAACGCCTCTAATATTTATCACCTTTTTTTTTCTTTTTCGCTTTTTGACGTTAGAAATTTTTTTCGGTCAGTCGAACGATTTTTAAAATTTTACACAGTTCGGACGGCTCATCGATGCTATGAAATATCCGTTTATTATTTTTCCTAAATTATGATACAATCCAGAATTGTTAATAATGAATCTTTCGTTGTTGTTTTTTTTATCTAGCCGTCATAATTTAGGATCGTCGTTGTATTCGTCGCCGAACATCGTGACTAGCCACTGTATGTTATAAATACTCTTCCGCACTTGGTAAATCCCCCATTTCCGGCTGAAGTCGTAACACTTTGAGGGCAAAATCCACGCTCTTTCCCTATCTACTTTTGAAGTATATGTATAAAATGTCGAATTTTACATGGGACGTTTATCGCTAATAATTTAGATATACTAGTACAGCAATTTTCACTCCGATCGGTACGCTAGTATTCGAGATATTGAGATGTTGTATATTTAATTTCACTATCTGGTATTCAACCAATCTGCAGATATAAGGATATATATATATATATATACATCTATAATCAACAATTATTCCTCCATATAGCGACGTTTCTAGAGAAGTCAGCATGTTTGATTAAGATGTAGATAGTCCCCACAGTATCATGTTGGGTAAGCTGTAAAGGCGCCCCCAGTTATTTATATATATATATATATATATCCATATATCCATTCATTTTCTATTCAGTCAATTCTGACCATTATGACCCGCGAGTGCTCCCCAAAGATTCCGGTTCTGAGCTTGTTGCTACCGTATCAAATTGACTCCGCAAATCATCAGTTAGTTCGGCACTTTGCTTTTCCTCGTACGTCAGATGCTTTTTCAAGTAGCGATACTTTTTCTAGATTTTCTCTTTTTTAATATGTCCGCAAAATTTGTGACTCTGTTTTTCGAACAATCTGAGTAATTCTATAGGTTCGTCTATTCCTGTCCGTATTGAGAGATTTGTGCTTCTTTCAATCCACGATACACGCAACGTTCGTCGCCATATTTACATTTAAAATTCCTCGACGCGTTGCATATCCGTCGCTATTAAAATCGTTTTGTTTTTTTTTCGTTACAAAATGTACGTTTCAATAGGATCATTGCAGTCTCGCCTAATGCAATTCGTCTTCTTTTTTTTCCAAGCAACCTCCCTTGGTAGTAATCAAAAATCCGAAATAAACTAAAAGGATGCACTCTTTCGTACTATGGCTGAGGATCAGTATTTATTAAAGACCATCTTACGGTCTATTAACATAATCGTGGTCTTATATATATATATATATATATATATATTAATTATAACAATGCACGTTTCTTATTAGCTACTTTGACACTTGTAACTATTTCCGCCACTTCTTTTTTAAATTTTGCCAATAATGTAGTATCGTCCGCATTAAATTAGTGACTTTTACTTGAGGATAATATGCGATATTACAAAATTGTTAAATATATTTATAATTATTTACCGCAAACGTTTAGACATATGTTTGAAGTACATACAACTAGTTATAAGTTATATACATAATGTGTAGATAATTAAAACAATCTATCGATAAACAATAATCTACCCTATAAATAAATGTATTAGGTATACAAAGTAAAGACCCGCACGTACACGTTTATAAGCGTATTCACAATGCGCAATTAACCCGACACATACACAATCGTGTATTCGGTTATATAAGAAAATTTAAGGCGTACGTGTATATACGCTGTGATATTTGCCCATTCACCACCGCTTCCCCCAAAAAAGAAAAAATATATATTACAACCGTTATCTGTTCACATATGCGTGAATAATTAATAATAATAACCGGTTTATCTGTAATAATTGATTAATTATGCGTCGGCATTAATAATTAAAACGTTCATGTAAAACGGCGCTAACCGAATTACTAAGATCCGGTTAATTCTCGATTTGTGACACGAGTGAAAAATTAAGTTTTCCGGTTAGAGCAGCGCAATATTACTTTTGTTGACGCTTTCCTCGGGCAGACGCCGCTTGTGCATCGAACTTCTGTGAATGTATGTGTATGTGTGCACCGTGAACGGCCTTAAGGTCTCCGTACTTGTAAGATGCTTTAACTCCATTGGTCTAGACAAGTTACAAGTTCCTCGAAAGGAACCCTCTATTAGTTGCCGAAAAGACGCTATGGCTCCAAAAAAAACCCCACAGAATCTTATCATCTAATATTAACTATATATATAGTTTTCTGATTTCTCATACATATATATATATATATATATATTATATATATGTATGAACAGTTTTAGTTTTGACGTAGTTTTCACCGAAAAAATCGATGAGCGGGCACATTTGGTAATTGTTATAATTTATAAACGTACAAATTTATTAATATATTTTCATGTTGTATTGTATTATGGTCGACCGATGTTAATTTATCGTTAATAACTAGCGTTATATTCGGTTAGTTTTAAACGTGAAATAATCGACTAGGAGAACACTTTTCTTCATATAAAATGAAAATGACGATGAATCACTTTATGGCGAACACTGTGGAGAGGATAACATAGAAAATATAACAGATAATATAAAAATTTTACACATAAAATATAAATTAAAAAAAAAAAAAATATTAGAAAAATTATAAAACGTAGAAGTAATAGTATAGGATAAATTTTGACGAAGAATTAATTTTAAAATCAATTTTATAAGTAAATGTTATTGTGAAATTAAATTTTTATAGTAAATTACATCTGGCTAGTTAAATGTATATAAAATATGTAAGTTATAAACAAAACAAAATCATAACACAGTTGAATCGCTATAAAAGTTTTTTTATTACAAAGCTTTTTGACAATTACGTCATTATCAAGCGTACACAATAAATTATGTCATTATCAAGCATACACAATAAATTATGTCATTATCAAGCAAATAAATCTTAAAGATTTATTGTGTGTGCTTGATAATGACGTAACTGTAAAAAATCTTTGTAATAAAAAACTTTTATAGTGATGCAACTGTGTTATGATTTCGTTTTGTTTATAATTCATAAAATCACTACTCTACGATACATCAATATACTTCATAAATTGCGAATACTCTTTCATATTTTATCCGCGTGTATCGATCACATTTTTTCCTTATTTCTCGGAAACCGTTTGACGTTTTTTTTTAAAAAAAAAATCTAATCTTAACCGTGATATTTACAGATTTACAAAGAAAACGAACTGTACTATTATATTAACGCTTACAACGTGGCCAAGTCAAACTGGATGCGCTACGTTAACCCGGCTCATAGTGCCAAAACTCAAAATCTCGTTGCTTATCAATACGAAGTAAGTTTAATAAGAACGCAGTTAAATGATTTCGTTCGTTAAATGTGTACCTTGTTCCTGATATTTTGATTTAAATTACATTGATTACCAAATAGTCGATAGGACTAGGCGTAATATAATGTATGTGTGTTATCGTTATCGATAAAAATCGAATATTAATTAATCCTCCATTACAGACACCTTCAATTGCAACACGATCACGCGCGCATCGAACGTCACCGTATTTACCTTTCGAATATTTTTTAACGTATATGATTTTTCATTTTAAGTTTTACGTTTATATTTTCGGCAATTTATTTTGTAAATTTAAACAAAATATAAAAAGTACTAGTATAAATATTGTCCGATTATACTACAGGCATATATAAAATGTACGCGATAAGTACTTATTACCAAAAATAAATAATAGTTACTGTTAATGATGATATTGTTTAATTTTTTTTTTATCCATATAATTTTTTCGGTAGAAAAAGGAACATATTGTATTATATTTAATATATTGTTTCATGTTGTAAAAAAAAAAAATCAACTATTTCTAATAATAAAGGCAGATATAATCTTCCATCGTGCGACTTTCTGGTCGTATACATAAATATAACGTAATATGTTCCATACACAACAATTTTAAACATTTAAATAGTGTGGATCTATTTATTTATTTATATTTTTTTTGTGACCTCAAAAAGAGCACCCCACAAATTTGTTCTTTTGTTTTTGGTGGATTTTTTTAAAGATTTGATTAATTCGCAACTTTTCCCGAGTTAGTAAACATATCCGCGTGGTTTTTCTATGCAATAACTTTAATCCTACATTTCATCATCAACGTGAAATGATACATACGGCACAGTACTTACGCCATTCGGTTACTTCAATCGCATCCGTCCTTAATGAACCATTCTCATCTTCAATTACTCGCATTTTCATTTTTAAATTTCGATCTTGCGTCCATTCTATCTGCGCTGCAATGTAGTCATTTTTGTGTTTTCGGAACAACTTTATAATCTGTTTGTTTAACAACTTCTTTTTTATTATATAATTTTCGATGTCGTAGATTTCTTCGTTTTCCTATAACCGCAATTGTTTCATTTGAAAACCAATGTTTCCATTTCTTTATTTTATCGGGCGGTTGCGAATTTTTATATGCGTTTTTAATGTGTTCTTGTTCCGATGATATGTTCACGTTCTCCTGCGTGTAGTTACGTGGCTGCTTCAAACTCTTGGATTTAAAATTTTCATGTTTGTTAATGGCGACCTTTTATTTCGACTTTTAGTTTTAATTTCCATCATTAATAATCTATGATCTGAGCCGCATTCTGCCCCTGGTAATGTTTTCGCGTTTTTGCATGCTTAAAAAAAAAACTCATATCTGTGTACCCTCGAGGGGGATAACATCAACATTATATATATATATATATATATATATATATATATATATATATATATATATATATATATATAATAGTAATATATCAACCGTAAAAGTTCAAAATTGAATTTTTTAAATAATTATATAAAAATGCTTAAAGTTTGCGCGAATTTTATAATAGTGTCGGGATGAGGAATTAATACGTTTATTTTGTTTTTTTTTTCCTTAAGCCGAAATAAATAATTTTTTTTTATTTTTTGATTATTTAGTCGAATATTTATTTTTACTCGATACGGACGATAAGAAAAGACGAAGAACTACTAGTATGGTATTGCAGAGAATTCGCGGAACGACTGAAGTATCCGACAACCGGAGAACAGATGATACACGAAATTTCGAGACGTAAGTTTTTTCCTTCCTTACAAACGACTACGTTCAATAATTATCAAGTCGGATTTGAAAATTGGATAGAGGACGTCGTCATGACGATCCTCATCGAGCTAAAGAAGAGGTCAGCCCAAACGACGGATTCCGGCCAATCCAATGCGGGAGTTGGTTTCACCATTGCCTTCTTTGGCGTCTCTGTTTCCCGCTAGTCAGTTTGTAATTGCGATCAATTAGATTGATAGCCGAGTTCGAAGAAAACCTCTTTACTAGTAAAAAATTCCTGCGATGATGAGATTCCAACTAGGATCGTGCGATAAAAATACTGAAGTATTGCCCTACGTGTTGTCACCGATTAGTGAATGAATTAGTGGTAAATCGTATTAACTGTTGAAAAAATCCTTCAAATATTTATTCATAAAATTTATCTCATTTTTCGATATACTTCCTATTAAAAATATAATAACATTTTCCTGCTCTAGAAATAAATTTAAATAATATAGATAACTATTTTCCAATATGTCGCGAATATTAATTTATTAAAATTCAACCCGGCTACGCGTAATTTAAATACAGTGATCGATGATAACATTTTCATCAATAATAATAACACGGTAGAAACATTACAAATTCGTATTTATTTTAAAATTTTTATAATTTTACCCCTGCATTTTTTTTAAAGACAATACAAAATATTTCCGGGCATATAGAGATTTATATCGTGATTTTAACAGGCGTTCGTAACAAATTGAATTTCACGTTACGAATCGTTTAAAATTAAATCGTCTATTCCCTGCAATCGAAATATCGAAAAACAACACACCGTCCAACGACTAATAAGAAAGATAAATTTCACGAATAAATATTTGAAAGATTTGTGTGGTCAAAACGGTTTTATTTTACGATTTCAACGAAATGTTTATGAGCAATATCGAAAATAATACGTGATGGCACGGTCCGACTTAAAATATCCGCTAAAATATAATACAGATATATTATAAATCAAATTTTAGGTTTATAAAACGAATTAACAATCCCTAGTTCGATAATTTTAGTAGATGATATAATAATAAAACATCTATCTCTAGGTTTCTAGATTGATTTATTTATTATCAGTTTCGGTATTAAATACGAAAGAAATAAACAAGGAAAATATATACGTAAAAAGACTATACGAGAAAAAGATAATCACATACATATATATATATATATATTATATATATAAATATATATGAACACACAATCGACTACTTACAATATTTATATTTAAAATAGTTGATGAGATTAACGGTGATTTTTAAAACATAAATAAACAACAAAAAAGGTAGTTAAAATCATTAAATTTGTATATATAAAACGATCACAAAGTTTTATTATCGAGTGGACGTAAAAAAAATAATAAACTATAAAAACGTATATATAATTTATAAAAAATATAGAAGAAAAAAAAAGGACCAAAAATAAAAATAAAATATAAGGAAAAACGTATACACAATTTATAAAAAATATAAAAGAAGAAATTAAATAAAAATAAAATGTACTTAATTTAGATGTACAATATTACAAAAAATTACAAAGTAAAAATCAGACTTGATTATGAAATTATCTGACAGAGAATGTGGTCCTTTCCACTTTGTTACTTTTGTAAACATCTAAGTATTTTCTTAGATTTTATTTTTTTTTCTCTTATATTTTTATAAATTTATATATTATATGTATTTTTATATTTCATTTTTCGATGTCCACTTGATGATTTAATAATAGCCGGAAAGTTTTGTGTTATATATATATATATATTAACAAATTTAATAATTTTAACAATTTTTTTTTATTGTTTATTTATTTATTACTTATTTCCTCGTTGTATTAATCGTTGTTAATCAATGTGTTTTTCATAATTGTACAAATACTAACAAAAAAAATATATATAATTATTAAATAACCGGTGATTCGAATACGAATATCAGCTTCACCTTAAGAAACCTGTTTTTCATACCGTTTTACGTATTTGCATTCCACCGTCTCCTAAGTTATCGTATTCTTCCGACGATGACACCGAATCTTAATTTACGATCGTTTCCATACAAAATGAGCTAGCATTCAAAGCACTTAATTTATACGCAACGTAAATGCGTGCGCATACGATATTATACGGTGCTGCGTGATTGATAATAAAATAACTTTTACGACGCGAGCTAAGATCGAACCTACGACTGTCGAGTATCGAGCGCCCTAGCAATTCAACGTATATGCAAAAACAATTTATTATAATTTCAGAACACTCGAATTAGCAAAGTCCCCGTATAATTTCACGAAACTAATAACTTACCGCGTCACGTTCTGGCTCTGATTAAAGAAAAAATAAACATTCACCGATTTTCCAGTTGGTGACGATGTTATAACGTTTGCGAACGATACAGCCATTTTATATGAAACATAAAGGAAAACATCTTGACATAAAATTGAAGCAGCTGTATCGGCTTCTTCGCAGACACTCCGGTCTTTCTCTTGAAAATAACCTTTTAATTTATAAAATCGTGTTGAAGCCTGTCTGAACGTACGGTCTGGTGCTGTAAGGCTGAAAAAAAAAAAACTAACGGTAACAAGGTCATTATGCTACTCATTGCTGTACTTGGTATGTTTCGAACTACATGTGACCTCATTCCTTATGTTAAATAAGTCAACAATTTACTAGATAACAGTGTTTAGATACACCGATTGGAACGAACCAACATATTTGATCTTATTCCTACCGGGATTCATTTGGGGGGAGCACTAATAAATGTTAACCCCCTCTCACGCTACTTCACATAACAATTGCTATACGGCCCCTTTCGGCCAGTTATTATGTTATTAGAATAAAAAATGTGAAAAAAGAGAGAGACGTTATTACGTTGAACTAGAAACTCGAATTTCGCGAGTGAAGTATAAAAATTAACGGCCAAACTAGAAAATTTTCAAAAGAACTCATAGCCGAATTAAAACTAAATTTGGCGGACTATTATTTTTTTTTTATCGGGGAAGGCAATGACAAACTGCCTCGTTATTGGCTTGCCTAGAACTCATCGTCTGGCTGATCCTCTAATGTTCGGATTGACGAGGATCGTTTAGACGTCCTCTACCGAGTATTTTATTATTGTTTTTCTTCCTAATCGTCATTTTACAAACTTTGTACGGCTATATTTAATTTTAAGGTAATGGCAAACCACCTCTTTACTGGCTTGCCTCGAACGCGTCATCTTCGGATTGACGAGAATCGTTTAGGCGACATCCTTTAACGAATATTTTACTAACGTAACCAAAATCTCCTATTTCGAACGCAAAACGGCAAGTCGCTTTATTATCGACTGGAACGCGTCTATAGATCTTCACATTGAGATCGTTTAGGCGACGTCCTCTAAATTTCATTTTTTCAAGACGATGGCAAATCACCTTATTATCTTGCCTCGAACGCGTCGTTCAATATCGATCTTCAGATTGACGAGGATTGTTTAGACGACGACCTATTAAGAGGATTTTACTATAGATGTTTTTTTTTTTTTTTTTTTCTAAAAAGTTTACACGTTTAAATATTATTTTTAAACGTTTTGTTCGTTTCTTTTAGGTCATACGACTAATTCCTACTCTTTAACCGGTTCGTATACGACTACGCAACAAACGATAAACGGTGTCGGTACGCTATCGTCTATTTCGCCGACTTTAGTAATCGGTCGACAAATAACGTCGTCACCGCCGTCGACGACGACGATTACTAGTCCGCAAACGTTAACGACGGTTATTAAACAAGCACATCGTCCGTTTCATCGTCAACAACGGCACGTCGACGGTCAATCGGTCGTTCGAAACGGCGACGATGCTGCGCTTTTCGTTAAAAAGGAGAATCATCCGGAGAATTTACCGAATCACGATGATCGACATTACGAGGAAAATTGCGATACTATCACTACTTCGAACGGCTATAATAATGAGATATTATCGTGTAGGTCATCGCGTAATAGCGTACCTGTTAGTAATTTAGACGAAGAAATTAAAATAGACGAAAACCGTACAATTTGCATTCCGAGTACGACCGAACAATTAGACGTAGGGGAAAATTTGAAATATTATAACGCGCAACATCGAAAACCGCAACAGACGCTGCTGTTGCTGCAACATCCTCATCAGTTGCATTACGATCAAATTATGACTAACAACGAAACATCGTTGAAAACTACGGCATACCATCAACAACATTATCGTCATTATCATCATCGTCTTCAACATTCGCCACGCGAAGAGTACAATAATACAAACGACGTTTCATCCGCATTATACGTTCGACAAATCATACAAGATGATTCGATTCTGTTTCAAAATCCTAGTAATCATCATAATAATCATCATATTATCGCTTCGACCGTCGACGACGATAATATAATAAAGACGTTCAAGAATAATAAGCCCTATAATAACGTTACCGATCAATCTCATCAACAACGTAAATACGTTAAAAGAGATTTAACGACCATCGCTAAAGTTAATAACGGACAATATATCGCTAGTAGAAATTACGTACTAGCGATCACTACTGCTGGTACCACCACTACTACTACTACTACTAGTAGTAGTACTACTAGCGTTAAACGAAACGAACAAAATGAACCTGACGTCGTTGAAAAGTATTGCGCTAACGTTGTTAACGTCAATAACAATAACGGTCGTTCCGCTAGTAGTTGTAGCGTCGCGTCATCATCCAGCAGCGGTGGTACTACTACCGGATCACCGCCGGTTGTACTACTCGGAACGAGATCATCGTCCGCTGAAAATAATATTCATCAGCATCAATACGATAACAATAGTCATCATCAGCATAGTAATCAACGACAAAATTTCGAAACGGCAACAACAATCGCCGGCAGCGTCGGACAAGACGAGTCGACTATGATAACTAGCAGAACGACGGAAAACGGTGTTCATCAGTCTTCGAATGAAAGATTACACATCAACGGCGATCACCTGTTGAAAGAACAACAAAACGGTTGTTACGCTCAAACCAATTCAGTACGTTCCGACGAAGGTTATCACAGTCACGAATATCACGATGAAGTTCTAACCCCTCCCGAAGTAATCGCCGCTGATTCGGAAGACGATGGCGATAACTACATATTAGATTTTAGGTAACAACCGAAATTATCATCGTTATTATATCATTATAACAGTTTTAACCCGACCTCTGCAATCCTGATCGTGGTTTTTTTTTCTCTCTCCAAAAGTCTGCTAACGTTTTTAAGCTTTGTCTTACTATGTTCCCTATATTAGAACTGTATCTTCCCTTCTCAATGTGGATAATCTACAATTAGTTCTAGAGAAGTTAGCGTATTAAATTACTAACAGTGTTTCGCCTTGTCCGCTTAGCGAACGTTACCAATGTGTTCAACAATCTTCCGTTGCGTGAGTTCTCTTATATTTTTGATGCCTATCCAGCTTTTTATATTGTCTAACCACGATATATCTTCGGTCTGCCACGCTTACTCCTACGTTTCCCTCTAATATTGTCTGCATTAATTCGTTATCTCCTCTCGTCGTATCGCCCAGATATATAATCTTTCTCTTTTTAATTATTGGGGCTTTCGCAAACGCCGTAGCACCTTCGCGTTAGTTACTTTCTCCATCCAGCTGATATTCAAAAGCCGTCGATAAATCCGCATTTCACATGCTTCAATTTTCTTCGACGTGGCTATAGTAAGCGTACATGTTTCAGCCGCATATGTTGCTCATAACACTCCATCAGGCGCAATTTTAATTCCACACTAATATCGTGACTTCACAATAGGCCTTCGAGTTTCAGGATTCCGCGCTATCTCTATTTTGCACCTAATTTCCATATCCGAATTTGTCCTTTCTGAAATCCAACTGTCAACTCTGTAGGGTGATACTTTTTCTATCCTTTCTCCTTCGATCGTAATTTCTTCATACGATTATTTTTTAAAATATATATTCATATATTTCGTTTTACTAAAGTTTATTTTAATTTCAAAATCATTTGAACGTCTGTGTATATGTTGGATTAGCTTTGTCAGTCCTTCTCTGAAATTAGGGATAACTGCGACGTCATCAGCAAATCCTAACATTATTTATAAGTACTAGGTTTACACGAATTCCCTCCGGTGGTTCGGCAGAAATTAAATCAAAAATCTGTTCCGAGTATAGAACAGCATAATATGCACCTTTGTCTTATTCCCAGTTTATTATCTCGTGTGTTTCTTCATTTGCTACTCTCACTGCCTGCTGGCAGTACATGTTTCTAGTGTATCATAAATATTTTGTATCTATCATCGTTTTTCCAATATCTCAAACATTTTATTATGTTCCTCCTTTTCAAAGGCATTTTCGAAATCTGTGAAGCCTATATACATATCTTGATGCTGAGCATTTTTGTGCTAACTGAACACGGAGGATTGCTTCTCGTGAACTCATGTCCTCTTAAATATTTTGTATCTATCATCGTTTTTCCAATATCTCAAACATTTTATTATGTTCCTCCTTTTCAAAGGCATTTTCGAAATCTGTGAAGCCTATATACATATCTTGATGCTGAGCATTTTTGTGCTAACTGAACACGGAGGATTGCTTCTCGTGAACTCATGTCCTGAGTTCAAATTGTGTTTTCCCCGTGTGATTTTCCAGTTTTTTAAAGATTCTTCTTTGAGTTATTCGTAAGAATATCTTTAGCGTACTACATATTAGACTTATAAAACGGAATTTGACGCATTTCTTCGCTGTTGGCTTTTTCCCATTGGAACATAGATTCTATTAAATAATGGAAGTAATAATACTACGAATTCTGTAGATAATGCCTCCATGGTTTCTTTTGTTATTCCATCGGGGCCAGGAGATTTATGATTTTTAGATTTTTAAATATTTATAAAGAAAACTCCGGATTATAATAAAGCAAAAATTAAATGTAATATATTAGCATCTTTTTCTTGGATATATATATATATATATATATATATATATATATATATATATATATATATATATATATATTTGTTTTTCCGTTGTCTGTTTCTCGACCTCTTAAATGTACGTTAGAAATTTCAACTCGATCGCATTAACCGTTCGAATGTTATAAGCTTAGAAATTTACTTTTTACCGCATATGAGATAATACATATTTTATATATCGGCTAGCGATTCGATTTAAGTTATCGGATGTTACGAAAATATTTTTTAATCTGGGAAAGAATTATTCCAAGAAAAGAAAATCGTTAGAAAAATTTCAAAATTCATTTCCGAAAAAATATTTCTCCTTCCGATATTTGTCAAAACTAATGTTTTTGGATATAATTATTATGAAACGAAATTCTATGTGATTAAAATACTTATGTATTTAACGGTATATGTGATTCTTGTTTAATTATATTTTCCGAGGAAACACGATTTTACAAAAAATATATCGAGCAAAAGTCCGGTCGCCCAGGTTATATATATATATATATATATATATATATATATATATATATATATATATATATATTAAAAATATAATATAAATATATACTTTTTTTTTTTTTTCAGCAAAAAGTCTTCATCCGAAAGGGTGACGAACAAAACAAGCGTTTCGGAGGTTGAAGAGATGCTAGATAAGAACGAATATCGTAAAGTAAAGATTAAAATGTCAAAGGCGTCCTCGTATTGTTCCAATAATAATAATAATAATAATAATAATACAAGTAATAATAATCATCATAGTCGAAACGTTGAAACCGTCGTTACGGTAATTGAAAATCGACATCAAACGGATAATTCTTCATCCTCGACCGGCGTCGTAATTACATCGAACGACGACGATAACCGACCGTTATCGTTATCGACAGTCAGCAAACAACGACCGTTCTCTCAAGCCGTTAATGTTATCGTTAAAACAACGACCGCATCTTCAAAATATTCCGATAGATCGCCGTCTTCGTCGCCTGAATATAATTTATCGACAAAAGACGAAACGAATATAGGAGATACAAATGTCGCTGTACTATCACCACCGCCGATAACGACGACGGTCGCCTTATTATCGGTGGTTATTAATAGTATTAGTACTACTCCTCCTAATACTACTACCACTAGCAACGCCACTAGTATTAGCATCGCGAGTCGACTATATAGAGAATCCGATTCACCATCACCCCATTCGTCCCCTATATTGGAAAATATATTACAGAAGAATCGGACGTCTTCGTCCAACGAGAACAGATTTTCTACTATACCGGATAGTAATTATAATAATAATAATAATAATAATAATAATAATAATAATATTAATAATAATAGCGGGGTTATCGATGGAAAACGTTTTTTAACTAACAGTCCGCCCGTATCGCCTACTGAAAAAGCGTATTCGTATAAAAAATCTCAACGATACGTCGGATGTATGCCGGTTAGTCCGGATTCTACGGCTAATCATCAACAGCAATCGCCGTTTCGACTAATTAACGATAATTCCGTCGTCGTCGTCGATAACAATCGTAATAATAACGAAGAACAAGAAGTAAGAATTAGTAGTATAAATAATAATATCGGAACTGGAATCGGTTCGTCGACGACTTTAATGTCCTATCAACACCATCGATCGCC
This sequence comes from Coronaproctus castanopsis, assembly GCA_032883995.1. Classification (NCBI taxonomy): domain Eukaryota; kingdom Metazoa; phylum Arthropoda; class Insecta; order Hemiptera; family Monophlebidae; genus Coronaproctus; species Coronaproctus castanopsis. The sequence goes on from CM065053.1 coordinate 72,113,160, forward strand.
GGTTCATCATCAAAATCATACGAACGGAATAGTTTACATGTCGGTAGAAGAACTGTCATCATCCTATCCGTCGAATCGAATACCATCTCCGATAATTTATTCATCGCCGACCTATCATCACCATCACACTTCACCACCTCCTGCTCTCCCTCCTCCTCCGCCTCATCATCATCATCATCATCATCATCAACATATTTCTTCGAACGGTCATTCGCCATCTTCGTCTACCTGCTATTCGCCGTCTATAATGATGACGCAATTTCATTCGCCGTACGCGTCCTCGTCACAATTTAACGGCGCCGGTTCTACTACAACGTTAAATACGATACACCTAACGCCAGTACCGCCGACGATGCCGCCTAATTCGACATCGCCGTCTTCGTGCATTCAATATCCTTCGTCCACATCGCCCGGTTCGTCCGCATCGCCGGACGACGGCGGTAGACGTAGTACCAGTCCAAACGGTTCGCGAGGTTACAAATCTTTGCCGTATCCGTTACGGAAAAAAGACGGCAAAATAAATTACGAATGTAACGTATGTATGAAAACTTTCGGACAACTTTCTAATTTGAAAGTACATTTAAGAACTCATTCGGGCGAGAGACCGTTTCAATGTAGCGTATGCGACAAAACGTTCACTCAACTGGCTCATCTACAAAAACATCATCTAGTGCACACGGGTAAATATTATATTTATATATATATATATATTTATACATATGCGTACCAGGAACTAATAAAATTAATTATTTAAAAGAAGAAGAAGAAGAAGCAGTGTATTTCTTATTATTAAGTTACATGCACATAAGCGTATTAAATTTTAAGAATGAACAATTTACCCGTACCGAAATATAAAACAAAAATTCTTCCCAGGCAAACAAAAAATAGAAAAGCTTATATGATAGGCTTATAAATATCAAATGTATAAATTACAGGAAAAATTTGTATAAAAACCTGTTCCAATATATTAGAATAAAATTATAATTTACTCTATCACAATATAATATCTTAAAAATATCTTAGTCTATTTGTTGATACTAGAACTAGAATTTAATAGCCGGCTAAACAGATATGTTTTATACGTCTGTGCTTGTACCTCTTATATCTGTGTAGCAGAGACTGGTAGTCGTAATCTCCTATCGAATGTATTACTACATTATCAGATGAGCTGCAGTTGGCGAAAAAATTTTTCGCTGTATTTTTAATGATTTCCTGTATGTAAGGAAACGTTAAAATATCATGCATAGATTTAATTTTAGTAAATCTTGGTTTATTCAAGATAATTCTTAAACAATGATTTTGTAGTCTTTGCATCTGATTTATACTGCTATTGCTAGCATAGCTCCAGACCAGGCTCGCATACAATAATTTTGGTAGAATAACTTTTTTGTAAATGAGGAATTTGTTTTGCGCCGATAATGCAGACTTTTTGTTAAATATTGGAAAAATATATAAACGTGTATCGCGAAAATTATTTATATTTCGTAAACGGTTCTGTCTAGCTACAGCATCGTCGAGAGAAATTAGTTAATTTGCCTTTTTTGAATATGAATAAAATTTTTTCGTGGCGTTGTACTTGGAGAGTTAAGCCGTAAAACGAACGAGCGAGCCAAAAGGATGTAGGACTATTCGCATACGGGCTCCTATTTCCCGTATACTGTATTCATATACGTATATATTTAGTTTACACACATACATACAAACAAGTACAGAAATTATAACAGACATGCATAAGTGGGTGTATACATCGGCATCTCTCTCTCACTATATATATATATTCTTTTTCTTGCGCATGCACGCGCAGCTATCCGTTATTTCGTTCAAAACCTCGCTGCACAAAGTATATACGTACGACACAGATTTGAGAATGTAAACATCGTCAGGTTAAACATAGCGGACAGCGCGTTCCTTTTCTTTGTGAAATTTGTGCGAAATCGTAAGTTTATTAAATAAGCGTCTTTTTGGGAAAACGTCTTTATGTTTCACATCTTCCTTGCGCCCCGATGCACAGGTGGTTTTTCCCCGTCATGTATCACTAACAATTCCTAATCTCAATACCTGATTTGTTATCAAACATCGCTACAGGTAATTCTCTATCTTAAATCGATTATGTTCTCTTCAACATCTCGTGCATAACATCCGCTGCTGCCTACGCTCCTTCTTTAAGAAGTTTCGCAATTATGCCGTGTGATTCAAATCTCATCCTTTTTCGACTTATACTTTGCGGTACTTAAACGGCAATACTATAAAAAAATCTCAAAGTTTAATTTATAATTTAGTTTACGTTTTTTTAATCGCGATACCGTCGCTAAAACTGATTACTGTCGATAATTAACGAAGCTTTTATCGCAATACATGATTTATAACTAAACTCGCATATTATATTGTTTTACCTCTTTCATTCGACTTTGTTTCCATATATTTAGCGAATTATTTTAAAGATTACTCATTTGAAAAGAAATTCCTATATAAACGTATTTTTTAATGTATTCGGGTGTACGCGACTTATTATTACGTGGGTTTATCAAAAAAACTGACACGTTGTCACTAGACTACGAGTCTTACAGACTAGGGACCATGCGTAATCGTTTACAGAGAAGGCTGCTGCTATCTTTTACAAATATTACTAACGCTGGAATTCAACACAACATAAGACTGAAGCTTATACTACTTACAAGGAGGTTTCCAAAATCAGTACCTAATGTTGTTCTTAATGACGCAAGTTCAAAGAATTAAAATACTTACGAGGTTATTTCAAACTCACGACTAACCGTGGGCGGTAGATAATGCATACCAAAGCGTCCGGATAATTCTCCTATATTTCATCGGTTGGGAGATACTGCCAACAAAAAGCTGATTTACACGACTATAATTCGACCGAGGTTTACGCGTATCCAGTTTCAATCTCTGACAGTACTTAGAGAAAGCAGTATAAAACTAAAAAAAAATAAATAAACAAATGCGTACTTTCCGGATATTTCGTTCATAAGAAAGTTTCGATAAAATTTTACCATAACTGTAAATTTCGCGATAATGATTTAATTAACAAAATTATCGCTATATTACGGACATTGCCGCCTTAAACTTACTTTAATTTGTTATTTAATAATTTTATATCGTATTACTATTTAAAATTGTTATTTAGTACTATCGTTAGTGAAATTTTACGACTTACTTTTTGCCGTATGGCGTAGATTTCGCAGATTTTCTCCTTCATTTTTCCTATAATTTAATATTTATTTTATAATTATATTAAATTTGTTAAATTACAACCTTAGAGTTTATCAATATTAAGCTATAAATGCAATGTGTCATTTTATATATGAAATAATTAATAAATAAATGCTCGTTCTTACCCTATATATATTATATATATATATATATATATATATATATATATATATATATATATATATATAAAATATATAACTATACAAAAGGAAAATTTCGTTAATTTTTAAAAACTTACACTGTATCCGAGGTTATTATCTTATCGTCGTAAAAATCCAATGCAATTGTTACAATTGTTGATACTATTAACGTTGTTATTTTTTACGTAGGAGAAAAGCCACATCAGTGCGACACATGCCATAAACGATTCAGTTCAACGTCAAATTTAAAAACCCACCGACGTCTACATTCTGGTCAAAAACCGTTCGCTTGCGATTTATGTTACGCGAAATTTACTCAATTAGTGCATTTAAAATTACATAAAAGATTACACACCAACGAAAGACCGTTTATATGTTTAACCTGCGGAAAGAAATACATCAGTCATAGCGGATTAAGGTAAATATATTTTTTTTTGGCTTTTCACGTCGTCCATTACTTTTCATTTATATCGACAGTTCGTTCGAAAGTTCTATCTAGTCAAATTTACCATCGACCATAATTGATGAAGCTCTAGTACAGATGACAAAAAATTAACATATTTTATGAAGTTACATAACACACGCACACATGAAAACGAGAAAGACTAACGATAATATAAATATAACAAAAAATAAAAGTAATAATTTACAATATAAATAAATACGCGTGATTGGAACAACAAAACTTCAGCTTGAAAGAAAAAAAAAAACACATTTAAATTTCATACTAGTAGAAACATCACGAAAATAAATTTAAAATGATACAGACCTTTTTGGTCACGCACTTTATAAATAAACGAATGAATTAAACTTAACATTCACTTTCGAATAATTGTCTAAATGTAAGTTGTATAAAATCTTTTTTTAAAAAATCAGTAAATACCATTAATCCGACTGATTGTTCAACTAATTTCATCGTCGATATTATATTACCAACGTTCTTTAACTAAACGTGTACATTTATTAACGCGATAAATGAGTCGAACGAAGAAAATGATTTGTTATTTTTTATTACAGTCACTAGTCTCGGGTGTGCTACAGAAACATACCGCATTAAAAATCACACACACACTAATAACGGAGGAAAAATTTAAACAAGACAACACGGCAAGAGTCCTGAATAGCGGTGACCGAGCTTTAAGCATTTTTTCTTGTTGTTATATCAATCGAACAATTTTCGCCGCTAATGAACCACAGAATCTGCAAGTGTCATTGATGACTTTTCTGGGGATTTTTCTCTCCGGGTCTATCAAGTCATCGACGAGCACGTTATACAAACATTTGTA